>DWEJ01002142.1:0-11881 GCA_018245835.1 Mysoria sejanus stolli | reverse complement strand
GCCTACCGCCGAGTGCCTGCGCGTCAAAATATTGTCATACTCCAGGACCATGCATATATATATTCTATATATAAATTACGACGTGGGTGTGTATAGTAAACGTAACTAATGAATCGTGGGAGTGTGCTGCACTTCTCTGTGTATCTTTTCAAAGAGCCTACAGGGGTAGTGTTGAGTTATATACGGTGCATATGTATATTATAATGATTATAATTTCAGAACACTCAGACGCATAGCAGCGGAACCGATTAAAATGTATATTATCTCAGTTTATACACGCTGGCCTCCACGCCACGTAGTTTTGAAATTATTATTTTATAAAAAATCGTTTTCGACATAACCAGAACGTAAAGTCTAATAACGTAACATCACGCAAGTGATCCTCGGAAAGGTAGGCAGAGGAGTATAATACACTCTCACGTTTCACCAATAACGTTTACATTCCAACGTGGATAAAGTGTGAGACTATTGCCAAACACTGGCCTTAAATCCAGACTTTGAGCCACTACTAAAAATTTTAACTAAAAGTACTTGCTAGGAAAATTCAATAAAACCCGAGCCTAGATTTGAACCCAGGGCTTCTCTATCGACAGTCGCGCGAAACCAGTCGACCAACGGTCAGTAAAATGTAATGAAGTATATAAATTAATTATCTACATATGTTATAGTTACATAAATTCTGAGAACAATGGCACATTAAAACTCTCCCAACGCTTGTTTCCCGCCATCCCCCTGCATTCAACAAGAACTAAGGTGATTGCTCCACCGCTGACTAAAAGATTTTAACGAGAAAGATATAAAACTTTATAAAACATGAGCAGTGATGCAAGAAATGTATTAAAAATATTGTTAATACGACTCTAATAGTAAATTACTTAATAAAGCATGAAGGGAATAAACTATTGAATAAATGGGATTGAATTTGAGTGCAGAGTAACAGTTAATGAGCAGGCAAAAATAAATAATGGCTACTAACGTTCACAGCCGTTCGCACCGAACATAACTACATTGAATAGGTCTGTCTTAAAACCAGTCAACGCGCATTGATGAGATATTAAAATGCTATACCAGTTTCCATGGACAATCATGAGACTAATATATTCATCAAATGAAATAGAAATTCTACACTGTATTAAGAGGCGAATACCCCAGCAAGCCCTCCAGTAAACCCGTCGTGTACAAAGTAATAATATCCTACATTTCCGTAATATACGCGAAAGACTATTATAAAACAAACAACTTGGAATTTTTTGGCTTAAATAGGATGACAGGAGAAGGTTGGACGAACTTTACTCGTAAATACGAGTAATATAAAAGATCCATGTTTTATTATAAATGTCCTAACCTCATACAAAATCACATTGACATAATTCTCAAGCATTAATCGCTTGTATCTCAACAACAACCGGCGAGACAATTTGCAAAATGATGTGAATATAACAACATCTTAATATCAATCTATCCCATATTATATTCAATTACCATGAGAATCTTTGTATCATGATAAAACAGCAGTCATGTCGAAACATTTTGTAATATTTAATACAATACGGGAGTGAATGTGTTGAAAAAAATAAGGATGCTGTTCAAAATATATGCTATATTTGCAAGATTGTCTTTAAGGAACTTTGGTGTTAAGAAATGTCTATGACATTGCTCTATTACTAAGGCAAGGGTTGGTCGCAATAGCCTTCGATAAGGGACACCAGCAGAGGGCTGAGAGAGGCTGATGATGAAGATTATGATGAAAAAATAAAATAAGTCTCTGGTTAAGACTTTCTGATAAATTTCATCATCAACGTTAATTCTCATCATAATCGACTGAGCTCCTATCAGAAGAAGAATTTAAGACCGTAGCCGGCCATGTCTACAAATACGGGTTTATGAATTAAATAAAATCAAAATCCGAACGTCTATTATAACATCCAAATCAACACAAATCATACATACACATTCATCAGTCAACGTCTGCTCCATGCGGTCGACCCACTTCCTGCTCTCACTACTGTATACAATTGCATGAATGTTTACGCAGAGATGATTTGCTTTTGAACCGCAGGGCTGACGTTTGTCCCGATTTACCCAATTTAACCTAGTTAAAAGCGCATCCAAATTCGGTAGCGTTACACAGTCTGTCGTTAAAAACTCAAAAACCAACATCATCTGAACTTTGTAGATCAAATTTCAGGAAACATTGAATGCGTTGGCCTATTTTTGTAAAGTTTATGGCAACCCTGTATGACGCGGAAGTACGAGTTGCCTACTAACCGACACAAACTCGGTACAGTCATATTTCGAACGTTAATTTTGTGTTTATGTAATATTTGTATTTTTATTTTGTGGTTTTTTATCTGTATATTATTTAATAAAATCTCTGTAAACCTTTTTTTATAATATCCACGCATAAATGTTTATGAAATTAGGCATATTTGGCGTTTAAATAGTGAAAGAATGCACAATATTTAGAAAGCAAGAGTGAAGAAGACATTCTATGCTATGATAGCATATAAAATATGAGAATAAATAAATCCCCAAAATAAATTTAATACAATATGGAAATTTTAACAAATCCCGCTACTACTCGGTAAGTTTTTTACAAAAATTACGAATATTAAAAAACTTACTTAACTAAGTACATAACATTTCAATGACCCAACATTTAAACCTGCATTCATTTTATTTCTTACCACACGTGTAACAAAACATGTTAAGTTAACGCAAAGTGAAGTAAATGACCTTTAAAAATACCTAATAACAATAAAAGCGTAAGAACAATTTGGATGCAGTCAGCGCTTTCACAGTTACACGCCGCCATTCGAGTTAAATGAATATTCTTCACGCGTTTTAAGTTTAACGTACTTTTAACAAAGTTTACACAGTTTGCTATTTGATAAGTTCCAAATTCAAACCGAAAACATGCATTTGTTATTATTTTCACCCGCTGTTCAATGGGACGTACAACAGGTCTGGCAATATTTTGGGAGTACCCTTTGGCACTCCTCTGCTTAGCATGTCAGGTAAATACAGTTAATTAGATTATTACTTAAATTTGAAATCAAGCTAACTTTTAAAAATACATTCCACTCCCGCGTTTCACCAGTTACGTGTACGTCCCGTTGGAATAGTGGTAAAAAATTACATTATATAATTTATATAAATTGTTATGTAAAGATAGTTACATAACGGAAGTTGAAAGGGTTTTACATAAAGTAATTGGTTAAAAAAATATGTTGCAATTATTGCACTTAATGTCACTGGGTCAATGCGTTCTCGGCATATTTTTATGCGGATTTTCACTAAGGTTGTGCCTTACTATCACTTTTGCAGGAACAGTAGACAAAACCGCCTGCACAGGTTCGATTCTCGGACCAATGATTGTTATCTGATTTTCATAGCTAATATTATTGCCGTCAGTTTCAGCTATACTAGACACTAACATTGAACAGGGATACTGTAAGATATTTTCGAATATAATATTTAAAAAACAAATGTTTATATTGTGTTAGAATATGTTCATACACGATAAAATCATTCGTCCTTATATAATAAAATGTATCAAAAATAATCTTTATCGCGAATAAGACCCTACCCCGTCATGGAGCCTGTTTGCTTGTTCGCTAATACCTGTTTGTGTGTGAGAAATTTAAAAAAATCAAGTCGGAATTCATAATCACCTCTAATCCTCTCCTCTCATAAATCTGACAGATCATATCTCCCACGTCCGCTAAAGCTGGTACAGCGGTGAAGATAAAATCAAACGTTACGATTGAAAATGCGAAAAACGCCCGTTCGACGAGGAATGCAATATCATTTATTCTATATCTTGTTCCTTTACTGATTAAAATTGTGAATAAAATTATATGTATATATCATAATATGTAGATATATATACATGTAAAAATGTCGGTATATGTATGTTTACGTTAAATAAGCAAGTGTCATGGAAAAATATTACAGCAATTGAATCGATATAGGCATATAACAGAGATAATACATAATTGGTTACAGACGCTATATAAGTATGTATCTTTAAAAAAGTAAAATATAAATTTTGTAACCTAATAAATAAACGCAGTCCGTGTTAGTGTGGAACAAGCTTTATGTCATATTAAATCCGGTCCCGATAATCTGCCGAGTTTCATCTGCTTAATCAGTTTACACGCGAAGGCTTACTTCGCACGATGTTACAAGATACGCATTTGTTTTATAAATAGCCCTTTTTATTAATATTCGAAGTGAACTTACGAGCTTACTTGCTTACGCACTTACTTTGAATATATTTACGTTTACTCGGGTAAAATAATTAAGGTATCTATACGACCTTTACGAAATATCATAAACGTAACATCACGCCTGCAGTCCACGAAAAGATAGGCAGAAGAGTGCGGGTACAGTGCCGCATTTCATAAGTTAATTTTATTAATACATATTTATTTCTTTGAAAAACTCATAGCTAGTATAAATTATAATAAGCATACAACGTAACTGAATGACAGCCATTTACAAGTTTTCACCTATTGCCATACACCGGGAACATATCCAGACTCCGAGCCTCGACTTCCCCTGACATGTTTCTGCCCGTAATCCCGACACTGGGCAAACGGTTTGGGGAACGTATATACAATCGCAATTTAAAATCTTAAAGTGTAAATTGAATACGACCCTGTGGTATTTGTATAAGAAGATACCAGTATTATTATACTGATATTACATACAGACAAAAAGACGTATTTTTCATACCATATTGTCGAATGAAATCCGAGGCGTGCGGTTAACCCGTAAACATCGTAGATAATAAATATGAAACAAAACACAAAATCAACCGCTGAATTCCTCGACGTCATTCGGTATTACAATTCGCTTACGCAAAGTGTAATAATATGTACACTTGGATATGAGAATGTAAGGTCAGCAAAAACGTTCAATTAAATTTTGCATCATATTCCGGTCATACATCCGTCGTACTTGGCTGACGGGAGGGCTGACCTTACCAATAATAAATGAAGCGGACAGTTAACAGAAATGTAAATTAGTCATAACGTAATTATAAATTGAAATTAAATTCACAACTAAAAATATTAATTATAAAATTAAACCTGAAATATAAACTAGACCTACGTTTAAATATAATCAATTAAAAGTCATTACTTTGACCGCGATTCTCAGTTACCTAATGGTAAATGTAATAATGTTGATCTAAATTATCGCAAACTTGTAACTATTTTCTTGTTCATATTATTGACAAAGTTCCGTCGCTGCGATGGGTGGGAGCTCATGACCAAGAGCTTCGGATAAACCCGAAACTAGTAGTTTCATTCCGAAAATACTTGAGATAAACAATAGCAGATATATATTCAATAATCATCCAAGCTATCAATACATAACCTACTCATATCTCCTAATCATTAAAGGGGAAGTCAATTACTAACTATAAATTAGAAACTACGGCGACATCGTTAGATAGTTTCATAACAAGTAATATGAGGAAAAATATGTGTCGACGTTTTCTTATAAAACATTAATCGAATCGAAATTGCATCTTGTCTCACTTGAAACCAATTTCCGGTTAATCTCTAGCATTCTGTGACATGAGGATGTCGCAAACGATGTCACGAGTTGGGCAACGCTCGAAGTTATTAGTGACATTATTTCAGCTTGTATCTGCTGGAAGTTATGCTAGTAGAAGTGTCTAGTGGTTTAGAATGTAGCATTTCAGTCCAGCGGTCCTGTGTTCAAATCCTGGTACCTACACACGTCTTTCAACTAAATGTGCGTTTTAAGATTAAACGTCACTTAATTTAACGGTAAAGGAAAACAACGAGAAAAGCACTTAGTATTCCAATAAGAAAACTTAATATATCTTATAAAGTTGTTAAAACTTACCTATATAATTTACTTAATAACAGTAAGAATATTTCAATTTCAGTGCAAACTTAAATAATAGAACCAGAAAACAATGAAACCGAAATTATATCATAGCGCAAACGGACGGTTAAAAATCAACCAATGTTATTAATCGTTAACGATGCAAGCGAATGTCAAACGACAGTTTTAATTTACACTCAACGTGTAAGGTCAGGCGCGCGGAAGGAGACCGGTCACACTGCACGCTGTGTTGTGATTTTGTATCAATTTACGAAGTTGATTTAAAAATATGCTTTATGTACGCTTTGAAACACACTTACATCCACGGTGAGAACAAATAGATTAAGAAAAAAGACCCTACACTTACGTATATATGCTTATACTTGATTGAATAATATTTGGGTTAATTCACGTATGTTTTTTCCGGATAGCACGAGTAGTTTCGAAACTATACATATAAATATCATCAGGAGCTTACGCTGAACCCAACGAAGATTGCATCGAAAAAAAATACGTAAAATGGGGAATAACTTAATAAAGTATTTAGATGAAAAACTTACAATAGTTCCATATAAGTAACTAAGCTGTACTGTATATAGTAAAGAATTCCATATCGTTTTACTTCCTACCTAAGCCGTATTAAGTACATAAACTTATAAATCTATACATTGCGCTGTCCTAGTACTCCCTGAGCTATGCAGCCGCAAATACCCTATGCTAGGGTAACCATGAGTCGCGTACTTAGTTGGACACATAAACAATGTTTCTTGAGACAGGTCTCTCTTCAGACAGGTCTTTCTTGAAGCTGCTTGTACATACTTCACTATAAAATTATTTAGTAGTGAAATGACGGCCTATAACTATGTTAAACAAGTTATGGACAAAAGTGGAAATTATTTCAAGTATGTACTGATTGTACATAATTCTGAGTTCGAATTGAAATAGTATGTACATATCAAATAACAATATTTGTAATAATAATTAATTATTACACAAACAATTTTAGTCCATACGTCTTAAATTTAGCAAAATAAATTTTATCTCTTTATTTACCTGGCAAAATATGATCCGACATGGTCACCCAAGGAGTGAGGCGAATGCGGAAGGCGCGGGCAACACTGAGGCCAGTTATCTCACTAATGACGGACACCGTTCCCTTCATTCACACCTCTATTTGCTATTCTGTGGCGATAATGCCTCTTTATTGCACTTTAATTGCGAGACAATTTCTTTTCAATCTCCGTTCAAATGATACATAGTTTCAGAAACTATGCTCACTTTCTGTCAGACATGATCGCGGCCAAACGCTAGCATGTCATAATATTCATGTTTTTGTTGAACCATGAACTGCTCTATGTGATCTTTTCCATAAAAAAGTAATTACTAAAATATTTACTATTACTATTTTACATTACTTTTTTCTGACCATACTTAGTTAAATCCCCTTGGAGGTCACAAATAACAGCAAGTAGCGTGAATAATGATCTTCGAAATAATGTATGCAGTTTTAACTCGTAACCTCGTGTCAGACAAAAATTCCTTTGACATTATGAACAATGAGAACTGCATTATATACAACATGTAAAATAAATAAAAAACGCATACAATATTCTTACCATACTCAACGATCCCAAAATATACCTATATGTAAATATTTTCATGTCATCATCGTCTTAATTATTAATAAATTAATATTACTTTACGAATCATTCATGTTTATAATCGGACAGCTGTAAAAACGAAACGTCATTTTGGCGCCAAATGACAGTGTCATGTTATAAACGTAGCCATAGGAAGATGGCGGTTGGTTATATTTTTTTTCCGTCCCTTTCCTGTATCGGTTTCTCCCGCAATTAGAGAATGCCAGGAACTTATCCTCCGTCAGGATGCTTCACCACGAGTTGAGAGCAATTGTACGTGTTATAGTTATTAACATTGTTACTGTAAGCTTTTAAAAACACTATTAATACAAAATGTAGAAAATCTAGTGATATTACAAGTAAAACCTTATGATTACCTATGCCTATGCCTCACTTCTATAAACAGTTTGTATATCTATACACATTACTTGCGATGTTTATCTTATTTGTAATTCATGGAATTGCGTATTACTTACAATTCTAACTTAGTTCTTGTTCATTGTAACTGGTATGAGTATATATTATTTACTTGCTTTCCACTTTACTAACTAACGGTCTTGATCTAATTCTGTAAAATCAAACTCTAGTTCGAAAATCCGTTATTCAAAATACGACTTTCCCATTTAAATGACAATTTCAAAATTCTTTTTACGTTTGTTTTAATTTAATTTTAATATCCTGTTCATATTAAAAAGATGATGTTCTGATTTCTTAGGCGAAATTTTTTTGGCCCTATCACTTTGTTAGAAATTATATGGCTTGGTTCACTATGGATAAATATAAATCAAATTCTGTAAATTAACTTTGTGAACCGCCCTTAAACTCTTCGTAGACTGTTATTAGTAAAAAATAGATTTGATGATTTTTATAGAACATTTGTCTACTTTTCTCTGTCCCATTCTACTTATAGCTGCTATTGCAGTCCACGGCTGGACATAGGCCTCCTCTGAAGTTATACCTGTAACCTCCACGCTGGGAAAGCGGCTCGTGGATCGCATATGTGCCTATACGTTTATTAAAAAGCAATGCCGTGATTAAGTTGTTCACCACTGCCTAAGCGCAAAGGAACTAAACTTGAATTGTCTCGTGGACTAAAGAATTATACCTATTACAGCATTTATTTAAAACAACAATTAATTGACTGGTGGTTAGGAGCAGAAATGCGGTCTTATTTCTAGAATTGTATTCTGAACATTGAGTTCTGTTAGCACTATGTACCTAAATCAAGATAATCTATTACCAAAATCCACCAAGGATTTATAAAAGCAAGTCAACGTAGTACTAAAATGGGTAAACAATAAAAATCGAGATAACAGAATGAATGGAAAACAAGTTATAATCGACGCAGAAAATCGATTATTCATTCGCGACCGATATAGCATTACAAAACGAAAAACAATGAAAAGAAAATAAAAAACACGGAGACAATAAAGCAACGAAGCGTGCGAGAATTATTATCATTATCAACCGTTGAACACGGAACATTTTTTTCTGATACCATTCACAAATAACCGACACTGGGGACCGTTACCACCTGCCTACCGCATACCTACATTGTATATAGTAACTGATAAATTCTGATCGGCGCCATCGATAGAGCATACACTGGATAAACCAGAAACCGGTAATAAAGAATTTTAAGCCAATACTAAAACGCGAATAGGCACGAGCGAGAACAGTTACGAATGGCTAACCAACATTGACTATTATGAAAAAAATTCGAATTTTTAATAAGGCAGCGAGAACACCATACGGTAATTTTAGTGGCATCGTGTTTCGCAACCGTCAAACTGCATGGGATTTCGGTGTAGGATAGGTTGATACGCAAGATAAAATTAATAACGTGTCGCAAACTCAAATATTTAAATTATACGGTAACCAGCATGGTATCTTTTTATTGTATCCTAACGTACTGGAACGTAATCAGCGGAACCGGTTCTGAGGTATTTTTAACGGATAAGATGAGAGGCCGCCGCGGACGGAGCAAGTACGAATTGATTGATTCCTTGTGAGCACTCACCGGCCGTTTGGCGCCGAGGGGGAGTGCACCAGCTTCACAGCGAACAGGAACTGGATCGCACACACGAGGAGGCAGCAGAGATTCAGCGATAGTGTCAACGCGCACAGAGCCAACGTCACTTCGTACACCACTGCGAACTCCTCGGGGGCACTAGTCGCGGGCGCCGATATCTTCAAAAGGAACAGCAGCGCCAGGAGAGCCAGGAGCAAACTGACGAGACACAACAACGCTAGCGACGTGAGCGCCTCCTCGGTAGCGGCCCGCGTGCTCCGAGCTCTCGTCGGAGCCGGTCTCGACGGCTGCAGTCCCGTGGCATTCCCATTAGCCAACTTCGGGGGAGACGTGACTGGTATTGGCGCGACGACGGAGACAGGGGCGATAGCAGGCGGTTGAGCTCCGGGGCTGACGCTCGCTGATGTTCCTCCAACGGAATGCTTCGAAGAGTCTAGCGTAGAGACATTGAGCGGTAGATGGTGGTGCGGCCGCCGCGGCATGTTCTGGTAACGGTGGTCGGCATCATTAGCCGCCGGCGGCCGCTGTGCATGCTTCAACATAGCGCAGCTCTCACGCCGCGACCCGCCATCCCGCCGACTGGTTCTCCGGCATTCGGGCCGGTTTATATGTTAACACGTACAGCCGACACATGCGCAGCGCTCGGCGGTCGCGAGGCAACTGCTCTACAAGTCTACACTGTCTACAGTCTACACGTAGCGCCCCGCGCCGCTCGCTACCTGCACGTAATTATGTCAATCAAACCGGTGCAGGGTGCACACGCCCAACCACCGCGGAAACTTCGACCAAACTTACCCCAACACAATAGACAATGCCCAAATCTTCAACAACAAACACCTGAAGTAGAATCGTTAGAAACAAACAAGCGAAATAATGAAGTTTGTAAGCACAAGTTTGAGAACGTGTTGTTTATAAACTACCGATAGAATTGAGATCACGGCTTGAGTCTATTATTTGTTTACGGCACAGCGTTAATAAATTTGTGTATTAGAAAGATGTTATTTTAACATTTGCGTTATAGTCGATAATCAAGGTAGTCTTGTTTTTCTTGTTACTCTTGCCGCAAACATAAAATAATACCTTTCCCTGTTTATAAGAAATATATAATTCAATTTTTAACAAAATGCTCTCCAACATTTACTACACGATTTACCCATGTACATCGAATGGAGAACACTTCTACGTTTGACCAGTTACGTTTACGTCCCACTATGGAATAGGTGGTGAGCCTATTGCCACGCACCGGACACATATCCAGACTGCGAACCAAATTAGAAAAAAATTAGCCAACCAAACCAAAAAAAAAAAATTAGATAAATGTTGTAGTGTCCGACCCGGGAACCCGGCATCTCGCGATCGGCAGTCGCACTTGCAACCAACACGACCAACGAGGCAGTCAAAAAAAATTCAAATGCAGAAACCTGTTCACACAATCTATTTATTCAATTCGAATACCATCGCATCATAACAATAAATACATTTCACAATCCAATATCCTGTAGCGTTTATATAATTAGGTACGCATAAAATATTTAGACCTATTCCATTTTACGAGTCTTGTGTGATTATATTATTATCATTTGATTACTTCATTCTCCAAGTAGGAGTTACATGAGTGATAGGGAAAAACCTGATTTGACTTAGAACGCATGTAGTTTTGAATGCCAAGGTCCAGTGTTATTTCACATTTCAGGCTGTTAAAACCAAAGTGGCCTAACTGCATTTTAGCAACTTTTCGCCTATTTGTATTGTCGTTATTTAGAAAATGTTATTCTACAATAACAGAACAGCCTACAGCTGAAAATAATGTAAATAGTTTAGGCCGCTCTGGTTAAATATCCGGAATTCGCGCACCAATACAGTGCTTACAGAACTATTAGGTACCTCATCATCGTGCTCAGTTATTGAGTGATAAAATTTGAAAAACCACGTGAGGTCTTTAAGGATAAGGAATATTGGCATTCGGTGCACTCTGCTTGCTCCTTGAGAGACGTTGCTTCATATCATAATATGAAACAGGTGTGAATCAGCACGTGTAAAACAATAATTTTACATCTGGTAGCGTTTGAGCAGTGTATCTTCTATGACAAAAAATTCCGTCAAATCGACTGCAAACTCTGTGGAAGGCACGCGCGACATCACCTGTCTGACAGCTGTAACTCTTATCATCTCGAACAACACACGCCCTAATTCGTAAAGGTTCCACACCTGTGCTTCAGTTGGTGTATTCTCCCTTTCTACCTGATCGCGCATACCTTAATACAGACAGTGACAAAAAATATTTCTTCCTGAATGTTTAGCGTAACGTAACGTAACGTAACTTCACGCCTGTAATCCCCGAAGA
>DWEJ01002141.1:0-11881 GCA_018245835.1 Mysoria sejanus stolli | reverse complement strand
TCACTATTCTTCTTAAATTTACTAAGATTCTTATGAATATACATTAGATTATCATAAATATATTGTGAGTATAGTGTTAGTACACAGTGTAACCACTTAATCAACTAATCACTTTATAGTTTAATCCAGTTTGAGTTAAAAATAAAAAATATCTCGATATAAACCATCTAAAACTATATTATTTATTATTGTGAAACAATACAGATTGATATGTAATAACTCATCAGCAGCTTCAATCAACATAACTTAAAGCACTGAAACGTTATATAAAATTGATCAATATTGTACTAGAAGGTGTCTAGAAGAAAGCCATATTAAAATTATTGTTTTTAGTATATGTCCTATGAATAATGATTATATATAATAATCTTTAACTTTATGTTACATACCCCAAGGTTAGACGCGTAGAAAAATTTATATATTTTTCATTACTTATTAATAAAAACATATTTAAATTTAATACTCACTTTATATAGATATCTAGTACTTGTTCTAAGGAGACTCCAATATTTAATATCGCTCTGAACACCAAGCCGTGATCCGCCTGTAACTTGCAGCTCATGATTTCCAATTGACGCACAATAAAATCTACAAACAAAAAAATAATTTATAATTTATTACTAGCTCTAAAAAACTAACATTTATTAAATTCAGTCAGTTGGTAAGCATTCTTTTTAAAACGGATAACAACGAAAAGTGTATGACAACAAGTATGCACCATCAAAAATCTTAAACACATAAAAATCCGCATGCGGTTCTTCTTCAACTTTACAGCAAAGTTATTTGATCATATAGTTCACACAACCTTGTATGACTGCTAGGAAAGGACCTTCAGATCCCTGGATTGGGAGAATGACTCCATGTCACTATGAGTTTTTGATGAAATTATTACGATTAGTTTTTGCACTCAATACTCACATAAGGGAAAGCAATGGCCAGTGTTCACATACTCCCTCCCCAGCGTGGTCAGTTTGCTGAGCACGGAACCTAAACGCTCATCGGGAGTGGCCAAGGATCGCGCCGCCGCTTCCGCTTCGGACAGAATATTGCTCCAGATGTTCTCCACTAGCAGGGCATCGTTGTGGCCCGAGCACTG
This sequence comes from Mysoria sejanus stolli, assembly GCA_018245835.1. Taxonomy (NCBI): domain Eukaryota; kingdom Metazoa; phylum Arthropoda; class Insecta; order Lepidoptera; family Hesperiidae; genus Mysarbia; species Mysarbia sejanus. The sequence goes on along the minus strand of DWEJ01002141.1, from coordinate 10,785 downwards.
CACTATGGCGAGCTTGCACTCCCACAGGTTGTACCGGTCTGCATATTCTTCATACAACTGCGTCCAACAAAATCAAGATTTATAAACAACACAATAATAGAAATAGTGAGAAAAGTAAAATAAGTTTGAATAATAACATAAATTAAAGATTAAAAGTAAATAGTCCATGGATTCCGTATTTGAAGCATCAATAACATGTTCCTTCTTGCATGCTATATAGTTGCCTCTTAATATGTGATGCGGTTTCTTAATTTGAGGAAGAAGACTTCAAAGGAATACGCCGATACAGTGGACGATACGGTAAAATTTTGTGCCACAGGGAACAGTGACGATATAGTTATAAGGCGCGTGTACCTGCGTGACCTCGAGCAGCTCGTCGTCAAGGCGGCGCAGCAGGTGCGGCGGCAGCGGCGGGCGGCGCTGCAGCGCGGCGGCGCGCACGGCGGCCTGCACGCGCGCCACCTCGCCCGCCTCCTCCAGCCGCCGCAGCAGCTCGCCGCCGCGCGCACCGCCGCCGCCCGCGCCGCGCACGCACACCACGCCGGCGCACAGCCACGCCGTGCGCTGCGCCAGCGTCGCGCCAGTACTGTGCGCGTCGCAATGTTCACTATTATTGTATCTCTAAATGAAATGGAGTTCCCATCTAAAGTTTCACGGACGCCTCCTTCATTTTAACATAAGGTGTAATAATCACAGAGATAAGGCAGGACGAAAAGCAATTATACATTTTACTTTTAACAATAGACCTAGTTGAAACATGAAACCTCCATGTATTTCTGTACATTTTTACCTTATTTAAATAATTTGCTTAGATGTTTAAAGATCTCAGTTGAAAAATTTTGCAAGGTATTTTTATTACTAATTTAATTTTTATTAACTACAGTACACAGATAACGAAATAAAATGTGTGGTCTACACGCAAGCAGTCCTTGACCAGGCGCGGGACTAACCCGGGGCGGGTGGCGAGCCCTTCGAGCACGTCGGCGGCGGCGAGGTGGTCGCCGCAGCGCTCCAGCACCTTCCACAGCAGGTCGAGCAGCAGCAGCGCGGCGGGCGCGGGAGCGGCGCGCGCGGCGGCCCGCAGGTAGGCGCGCAGCGACGCGGGCGGCGCCGCGCCCAGCGACAGCAGCTCTACCATATCATTATTTACCACTTCAGATAGGACTTATTCATGAACCATTAAAGCTGATAAGTAGCTTTAAAACTACTTAAGTTAATAATAATAAAGGCCAAAATTTTAAGCTGAACTTAACTTTTCTTTTATTGGTATTATTTACGTTATCCAGTACGTAATATAATATTATTTATTACAAGTAAATGAAATAAACGTATTGTACGAGTATCTCCCAAGCTGTAGATAAATTAATATTATAAAGTACAAAAATACCTGAACCAAGATTCTTCGAAACGAGCCATTCGTAGACAGCAACGTGTAAGAGTTCGTCATCCCGAGACAAACATTCCCAAACTAATTTTCTTCCCTATAAAAGAACACGTGGTATTCACTGTAACGTTACAAAAATAATATGCATACATAGTTAATGTAAATTTTTTATATTTTGTAGCAATGTTACAAAAATGTAATTGTTTTAACATGAGCAATTACCACTATTCGTACATTTTGTAGAATTGCACATAAAAAGCAACAACGGCCAGGCGTACCCTTTCACTTACTATTAATTTCTATCAATAATTTTAATAGTTCTCTATCAACTCTACCAATCTATATCAACCAGATACCAGATATCATTTTTATAGTCGTGTCACCCCGCACATCAACTTAGTTAATATTAGTAGCAAGCTAGGTTCGTAAGGATATAGATATTTGTGACACCGCGCACTCTGCTACCCCGCCAGAGTCCTGGCTTGATTATAATATATGCCAGTATATAAGTACCAGGTTGTTGGCGTCGGGCGCGGCGGGCGCGTCGTGCGCGTCGTCGGCGCGCTCGTACAGCCGCTCCAGCGCGCCGCACACCTCGCGGTATATCTCCATTCTGAAACCACAACATACTTTGTTGATTACTGTCTGACTGTACAACCTCCATGACTATTCATTACAAATCCCTTTGATGATATTTCCCTTCCCTTCGATAATAATTATTGTAAATTGTTTACAAAACAGAATGAATTGCCTAGTACATATTTTTTATATAATTATCTCATATATTGCTATAACCTTTTTTATGAATAAAGAAGGTTATAAAATGTGAATCTATTCAGTTTTTATTATAGTTAGCTTTTGACTGGCTTACTGGTCCAGTGGTTAGTGAGCCTGGCTCCTGAGCGGAGGATCGTCGGATGAATTCCCACTCATTACAATATGCAAGATTGACAAATCTACGAAGGCTTCAAAAGTTAAAGTAACACTTATCTTTTGGATTGGTCAGAGCGAATAATTAAAAATCTGTACCTCCTGTAGTAGGCAAGGTGCCCATCTCTGTCCAGCGAGGGCTGGTCGCTCTTGTAGTAGTGCAGCGCCTTGTCCTGCGGGTCCAGCTTGCTGGCGCACGTCACGCACAGCTCCACGATGCCGGAGTAGAAGCCGGCCGCCAGCAGCTTCGAGCACACTATCGGCAGGTTCACGTTCGGAGCCACGTCCTGGAACATCATAGTTATCACTACGCTAATAGTTCCACTATTACATCAGAAAAAACAAATTAGTTCTAATCATAATACATATGAAATTAACATTCTGTAAGATCTGTATGAATAGAGATATTTGGCACTTGACACATTCTGTCACACAGTGACCTGATGTGAACGTTCTTGTAAATTCCTTAGCTTTCTAAGCCTTTTGAGTGATTTTGGTGTGTTTTATTTCCACAAGAGCCCTACTAAGCAAATCAATCTCAGGTTCCAACTGCAAATATCATAAGGAATTCTATAAAATATAATGTACTAATAATAATTTAGATATTAAAGAAACTCGAATTCACAATGTCCCTTTTTCAGATTTTGATCTCACACAACTGCAAAGTAGAACAATTTTAAAGAATATGTTTTTGTGCTTTTATTTTAGATTACAAGTTTTGAATATTTTTTTGCAACTTACTTTGCAAAGTTTCAAAGCATGTTGAAGCATTTCGTCTCGTTCTGCTGGATTCTTTTGTTGCTTTGCGAATATAAGCAGCTCATTGGCCTAAAAAATAACCTTTGATTAAATATTACATTAGCAAAGTATGTTAGCAGTCTTTCCAGTAAGTTGTTAATATGTATTCCTTAGTCCATTAATCATCTCAGTTCTTGACTGTTTAAGCTCTAAATATGAACCTATTATATGTTTTAAATACTACTTCGGTCATTTATTAGAGAGATCGCGAGAAGAAGAGTTTTTTAACTATTTTTCACAGTGTATCACAGTTGTATTAAGAATAATGGTTGAGTATATTTAATCTAATAAAACATTTAACCTTGGTATAACATTTGAGCACTGAACTGAATAGAGATAATAGAATAATCAATGAAATTTCAATGAATGGTCACTCCTCAGTCTGGTCAGTCTTATCAGTTAGTCAGACTTAGTCAATACTGGCAATTCATTCCCCAACCACTACATTCACAATTCACATAACTGTTCACAGGAAAAATGCTGTCATACTAATAGATAGCAATATCACACTTGCACTCAGAAGAAATTGGGCTAAAAATGACATTACATACCTTTGAGCATGTAGCGTCTTCTTGTCTATAGAGTGTAGGACACAGTTGTCTCAGTTTTTGTGATATGCCATCAACAGAAGCGTTGTCGCGAAGGTAGCCAGCCACAAGCGAACCGAGTAACAGGCATGCCACTTCTTGGCCACCTACCAAAAGTTCCCTGTAAAGATGTCATAAGATTTATGAAATCAAGCTAGCACCTGTAGTAAATGTGGCATAGCTGGATATTTATAACAATAAATTCAATAAACATTCGACCAATCATTTGACCAACAAGACAGTCCAGGTTTATTGTAACCACAATAAATTGATATCCTTAAATACTTAAAGATGGCATACTGTCGATGGTACAGTAGTTAGTGAACCTGACTGTTGTGTGAAGGGTTGTGGGTTTGATTCCCAACCAAAATAAATGTTTAAGTGACGAGCACAATTTTTTTTCTGGGTCTGGGTGTAAAATAAGTATCTATATAATTTATATAATACATAAATATTTAAATGTACTGTATTTAATAAACTCTTTGATTACCAAATAACAAGCTCTGTTTGGCTTAGTTTGGAATCAGGTGGTCTTGTGTGAAGATTATACAAAATAATTATTACAACAAGTCAATTCCCACTAAATTAGTGTGTTGACATGCTAACCTGAAACTGGCTGCTTGCAAAGCACTTTGCTGCTCGGGTGGCAAGCTGGCAGCAATGACATGAAACTGGTGCTCGCACAACACTTTCCATAGACTCAACATTTCTATTGCCATTGCTGTAGACCAAAAATTTAATACACTACAAATTTAAAAAAAACATTTTCAACAGCAAAAAAGCATTAAAAATATTGAAGAAAAAAAAATTACAATCAACAGTCAATAGTGGTAATAAACATTACACGTCACAAATATTTTACAGAAAAAATGATTTGTGGTCTATAAATGTAGTATGCTAAAAGATTGACATTTTTATAAAAGAAGATACTTTTGTACTCACTTGTAAACAATTTCAAAGCATGCAATGATGTTTGTTCGTCACTATGGGGGGGCGCCACTACCCGCTGGATAAACGCTGCGACTCTTTGCAATTTCTTAACAATATATGCACAATCTTCTCCTGTCAACTTACTGCTCATCTGAAATGGACATAGATCATGTAATATGGAATTTGAACAATTTAAAACATGATTAAAGGTTGTCACAAGTGAAACCATAACACATATAAAAGGTATATATATTTATTACATTATTATAGTATATTATATATTACAGGTCCATTCGTCACAATCTTTACTGTAAGCAGATAAGTTACTTACAAATTCCTTATTATCCGGTGTTTGAGAGATTGATACACATTTTAAATTCCATAATGGGGATAGTATCCTTCCCACATAGATATAAAGACCATTGTGTTTTGCACTATATTCAATTGGCACTGGGAAGTTAATATCCCGATTTTGTTGTGTTACATTATTAACAAATGATGATTGGTTAAATGGTGTTGGACTCATCATATGTTGTTGGAAAGGTGACTGCGGCATCATAGTCTGATTGGACATTGATGGCATAGACTGGTTCATTTGACCCTGATAAGACTGATTCATTTGACCAGGCCTGATTTGGTCCTGTGGACCTCTCATTGTCATTGGAGTTGATACTTGTCGTGGCGAAAACTTTGGAGAACCTAAAAACGATTACAAAAAATAATTGTAATAATTTATATTGTTGGCATATAATTTAATGTAAAGGGTTTGAATATTACAATTGTATCATTTGTATTTTAACTTTTATTTAATTATAGAATTTTTAAAACATACTGTTTTTTGCGTCTTTCGTTGAGCAGCTGCAAGTGCGACAGCTGAGCAAGGAGTTCTAGGTTGGATTGCCGGGTTAGCTACTATTGGGTTTATCTAACTAAAATTTTTCTAAGTTAAATTTCTAACTTAAATTTTTAGTCGTAGCTCGGATTCCGTATTCGTGCCCGGTGTATGGCACTAGTCTCATCTCACCCGCTACAGCATAGTGGGACGGTCAACCTGGAAGTGCATAACGCACTTCACCCTACCTCCTCGTGGGTAAACAGGCGCTATGTTATGTTTTTATTTGTAAAACATGAAATATTCTATGATAGAAATTTTCAGCAATTTTTTTATTTTAAACAAATGGGGCTAGAATGACTGCGGAAAATTAAGTGTTAAAGGTCAAAATGAATTAAACGAAACAGTAATGAAGAATACAAAATACAACTGGTATTTCCTGTTATATTTGAATAAAGTTAAGGGATATATGTATAATTTTTACCTATACTAGAGGTTATTTGTGATGGCTGTTGCTGGAACATGGGGGTTGGAGCAAGTTGGCTGCCGTACAGAAAAAATGCACGCGTTGCCCACTCGCTGATAGAAAGATCGCCACTTGTAGTATTTTCGCACGCCAAATACAGTGCGCAAGCGCATGCTTGGTCGAACCCCTGAAGCTGATAATGTAATGCAATATATTATTATTAATTTACAGTTTTGTTAACAACTATCAGTACGTCAATCCTTAGCATAATATAATGAACGAATACATTGAAATTTTTGCATGTAGCTCCACTTAAAAATGTATCCTATTGTTTTTAATGTTATTACTCAAGTTTTACAGTTTTAGTGTACATTTGTAAAAGTGGCAACCTGGAAGAGGTCCTTAACGGGGGGGGCCTCGGGCCCGCGGCAATCGCGCAGCAGCGCGCGCATGAGGTCGGGCGCCGCGCCCGCGCCCACCAGCGCCGCGCCCGCCGCGCTCACCACCGCCCAGCGCGACCCCGTCCACTCCTCTGTCGCAACACGGGCTCAATATAATATCAGGTGAGCTCCATTACGATCCAAAGAGAAAGTTCTGGCCACAATAGAATCTCTGGCCACTATTCCAAGTATAAGATTAACTCCAAAAATGCGAACAAATAGGGGTTCTATACATGGACTTAGTTGAAAAAAGAACCAGATTTTTGAATTCAAAACATCAAAGTCGATGATTATTCAGTTTTAGTGGTATAATAAGAAACATTTAAGTGAAAAGTCTAACACAATATTGTAATGTATTATATTTTTTTGTAGAATTAAAAATATCTGATTCCTGTACGATCTGCACAAATTACAAATAGCAAAGTACCAACTCAATCCTAAATGTTGGCAGTCTTCTTACTCAGCAATCGTGCTTACACAATGACATATTGAAGCAGTCAAACAGTCAACACTTACAAATAAAATATAAAACATGAACATACACACCTCTCTTGGCTAACATTGGAGGCGACAGGTATTTAGCATGCTGCGTTGGTAATGCAGTGAGGGCCCAAGCGGGTGCATCGAGCGCAAGTGACGAATGGGCCTCGCTGAACGTTGCACCCGCTAGCACTCGGGACGCACACCACAACGACTCCGCTTCACCGCCACCAGCTGAACACACCATCACAAGGGTCCCTGGTTGAAGAATATTTTTATCCATTATGACATATTGTCCCACCAATTTTCAATCGGCAGATTCAAGGATTTCCGTATTTATGCTATGGTTTTGGCAAACCAACACTTCCAATGAGGCACTCTTAGAATCAAACATTATTAAGTGATTAATGAGTGTAATATCAAGAGCAATTTCATTGTCATATCCAAAGAATACAAGAAAATAAGAATAAAATGAGACAAATCAGTTCCCTTAATGGTCTTGTCTCTAAGGTTCTCATTCTTTTTCAACCCTTTTATCGCTTCTCTATTAGAAGACATCAGAATGAGAGAGTTAAGGATATAGCCTGCAATGCTAGTTAAATGTGTGTTGGCAGACTTCACAAACCTTAGATAACATTTTTTATCAACGTTCTTTTAAATAACACAACAGATAATACATGATTTTTCTATAATATAGTACATTTGTTTCTAGAGAACAATTAAAAGCAAATCAATTTACATCACTAGTAACACCACTAAATATTTACTCACCATTTTCATAAACTGCACTATGAACTTGTTTCGGTTTGAGTACTGAAGCATTAGGGGTGAATCCAGGAGGGAGCCTCACATGTAGCAGCGTCAGATATTGTGGGCGAGATGGTCCATCTTGACTGACAAATTAATATCACACTCAATCAACTATGATTTGTAATTTTTGTATTCAATGCTGACACATCCATTCCATGGACACATTCACATACATGTAAGTTCATAAAGTATATGTTTAATAGATTTGCTTATTGACTTTCAATGATTTCATATTTGCAGATGATCAAGGTTATTTTTAAAGTAGAACTGAACCTAAATCTGTTATCTATTCAAGATCACTTACTTTTCAGTGCCAGCGCAAAAATAAAATCTTGTGCCTGCCTGTGTCACTGCTACGAGGTTCAAGTGTTCTGATTCTGCACTTTCAACTGCTGATATTGCAATTACTGGTTTAAAGTTTGTTGGTTCAACAGTTCTAAAACAAGCAAAAACATTTTATTATGTAACTTTATTGTCATTTCGTAAACCAATACCATATTATAAACAAATACTAAATTATTGATGAAACTTTTTTCCTATTGATTCTCAATTAATAAAACACTTTCATTTATTAAATTTAATGATACTTACTTTACAATGTCCACAGCTAATGATACTATTCTAGATTGAGACAATCTCATAATACGACTTAAATCTTCTCCTTCAAAACCCAAATCAAATATTTCTATGCAGCCCTTTTCACTGAGTGTATACAGTATGTGACGTGAGTTGTCCACTTCAATTTTTACTATAGGATCTTCATCATACAAAGCAGCATTTAGAAATGACGGTACAAGGAATGACAAGGCACTAGTAGAATGGTTTACCTTTTTACAATGTTTCCCAAACCAGCCTAATTGTGCCTGAAAACAATGACAAATGAACTTACAATTATGGCTAACACAGGACTTTATTATATTGGAATCATAATTATAGGTGATAACTAAATACTCTTTATTCAGGGATTTGTCCCACAATTTACTTTAGTTAACAATGTAAAAGACATTACATTTTTGTTATGTATACTTAAGTCATAATACAAAAAGTATAATATTCCATAACTCGTTTTGAACATGAGTTTTATAAAACCAATGTATTCTATTATTGTCATCACCTAATGAGTGCTGAGTGATTAAAAGATTCTTATACAACTTGCTGACAAACAGTTAAAACAAAATGTTTCTCTATAAGGTTAGTATAGAATAAATTTAAATAAACATATTTTTACCAAATTGGCTGTATGACAAATAAAATTATATTGTAGAGTAAGATAATTAATCAACTGAAATGGAAAACTACAGCACCTGATAAGTAATTTCATAAAGACAGCCATCTTTCCCACCCATAAATATCCTTCCCTTAGTGGTGGACTTAACACACATCATTGAAATACCATCAGTTGGTAACACAAAAACTGGTTCTGGAACTAAATGTATTTCTTCAAATTCATCCACTCCATCTGACTTACTGCTAGAAAATGTTACACCTGGAAACATTCAAATATTAGGGAGCATTCAAGTATTACGTAACACAATGTTTGTTGATTTTTGGACTTTGAATTAAATGTAACATACAATCTAATGCTACATGAATAAATGCAGTGTTAATTTTAATAAATAGCTCAAAATTGTACATAATTAAAAAATTAAAAAATGAACAGCAGTGCTGAGACATATTACATGTTTAAAATAGTAATGAATACAAAATAAGGATAACATACAATACAGTCCCGAGATTACCCGTAAACGAAAATGGTTGCCAACTTAGGAGAACAAAATTAAAATTGGGTGTCATCTAAATATCTAATTTGCATGTATTTGTAAACACATTTCAGGGGTGTTCAATTTTTAAATTTATAATCTATACAATCCAGGGATTCCCCGAAACAAATGAAAAGAGTTGCCATTTTGCCAATTTAAAAGATTTATATTTCCTATTAAACGTGAAACGTGGGAATGTTCTGCATTCCTCTGTCTACCTCTTAGGAGATTACAGGCGTAAAGTTACGCTACGTTTTATATTTCCTAGTTTTTTAGTAATAAAAAACAATTTTACATAACGCGTCGTTCGATTCCCCATCCCGCCTATGTAACGCAATGTAACGTTTTACAAGACCCCCCTCCAAACAATGCATCCTTACAAACAATGCATGTGCCAAAGCTTGATACAACTTTTCATTTTGTCTTAGATACACTGTCCAATATTTCGATAATCATATTAATTTTTTTAACAGAATAAGCACCATTTTATAATTTTGTTTATTATGTTCTGTTGACAAGAAATATCACTGTACTAACCTAAAACTACTATTTCCACTGTAGTTGTAAGAACTAGTAAGTATTTGACAAAACTCTGAAAAACTCCAGGCTTGGGCTTGATTAAGCCCACACTGACAATTGTTTCACCTAGACCGTCAAAATATGCTACATCACTCCCGTGTTCAAATGCCCACACATATATATTACTATCTATTGCCAACCACACTCTACTGATCTCTGGAAAAACTCCCATCAAACAATTGCATTGCATATCTGTTTCACAGTTTAGGAACATTATTATTATTATTAGCATAAGTAAATATAACATCTAATAGTTTATGTAAAAATAATTTATTTACTTAATGGATTACCAGCATGGGACACAGTTTAGATAATATCATTAGAGTTTACAATTCAATGGTAACTACAGAAGCAACCAGCCATAATTGTCCATCTTATAATAATTATATGCATGATATTTGTGAGGTGGAGAGTATCTGTGTTTGCTTGGAAAAAAAAAGAGTATATTCTCTGTCCACAGCCGAGGCACCAGGCTGATATGAGACTTGTCTAAATTCAGATTTGGCAAATCAATGTAGCTGTCTACCCAGGCATGGCATCCTGGCCACTGAATAGCAGCAGCATAAGTGGTTCTCTACAAAAGTATTTTTCTAATTTTCAAGAAAAATTTCTAGAAAACCTAAATTAAAATAAAATTCTAGTAGTGGTAGTGGTAGACTGCCTCGTTGGTCGTGTTGGTTGCAAGTGTGACTGCCGATCGGGAGGTCCCGGGTTGAACACTACAAAAGAGTTTTTCTAATTTAGAAATTTTCTAAGAAATTTTCTAGGAAATTTTCTAGAAAGTCTAAA
>DWEJ01002140.1:0-11881 GCA_018245835.1 Mysoria sejanus stolli | reverse complement strand
TATGGAATAGGTGGTGAGCCTATCGCCATGCATCGGGCACATATCCAGACTCCGAACCACTACTAAAATTTTAATTTATAATTTAGATTTTCTAGATAATGTTCTAGAAATTTTCTAAATTAGAAAAAATCATTTTGTAGTGTTCGTACCCTGGAATCGAATCCAGGACCTCCCGATCGGCAGCCGCACTTGCAACCAAGTGAAGCAGTCGAGATTTCTAATATTTATTTCCAAATAAATTAAGTGGAAGCCCAGAAGAATATGCTGCACGTGCTAATGCAGCATCAATGTCATCATTATCAGCCATCGGTTTGGCACCCACATAACTGCTACAAGTAAATTGATAATATTATATCAAATCCAAAAATTAACTACCAAAAGGGTTTGCAGTTATAATAGTGCGTGCATGATATGAATTATTTATGGATAGAATGAGCGCATGACAATAAAAACAAATCAATCTACCCTTCAAATCATAATAAAATTTCAATATTTTTCCGTTTCTTTCACATTTTTCCGGTTTTTTTTTCAGTTTCTTTAATGACATAAAACATGACATAATTATTTTTCTGGAAATTTTCCGATACAACTTGTATAAAAACGAAATAATTAGAATAAAATGGGAAATTTTCCCGCTTTACTCAACGCTAAGCCTGCTTGGAAGAAAAATACCAGTAGTTTATGCATAAGAGTCTGTAAAAAGTAATAATACTAGCAATAGATCTGAAAAAAGTAAAAATAATATCAACGAAATAGAAGTAATAGAACCCGTGAGCATTTTGTTGCTGTAGGATCGAGGAATAAAATCTTTGTTCAGAACAGTATAACAAAGCCTAAGGAACAAATTAACTAACAACAACATTGATAACAAAGCAATAAGGATACGTTTTTGAAAACGTTAACTTCCATTATATACACAATTTATAATAAAATATTGCGTAACGAGGAATGCATTCTTATACAAATTGACTTTAACTGTCCCGCTCGCACAAATAACATGGAGGTATACTGTGACTGAAACGTTATTTAGTGTCTTTGTTTACGTGTCGAAATCATCGAACAAGCGAACGAGTTTTTAATCAAAATTACGACAGAAAAATTGGTACGGTTTATGGAAACGTATAAACGAACACCTTGCGCAAAAGTTTTCCTCAGGACTAATCGTGATAAGCAATAGAAATGAACAACGGGGAGGTCGGTGGATCTAGAGGCAGAGGCCGCGGTTGGCAGCAACCCGAAAATCAACCAGCACGGGAGCTTCGCCGACCCAAGAATTTAGCTGAAGAAGTAAAAGGTCAGAAAGGATTAGTTGTTTAATCTTAATTTTTTATTAAGATTTACGTTTGTTTCGCTACGTCATTCATGCACAGCGATTATCAGTCTTCGGGTGAAAGTAGTGAAGATTTCATTTGTGATGACGTCGCCGCGTTAGCGTGGTTTGACAAAAAGCAGCCGGCTGTGTCCCTAATTAATTTGCGATGGAAATTAGTGTCTTAGGTGTTTTAATTGAATCGTCGGTAATTTTAACCAACCTACACTTTCGTTTCTATTATTGTGTTATGTTTTGGAAAGAAACGTAAACATTTTTTATTTAACATTACAGTTGAGCCTCCGAAATCAACCCTGTCTGCAGAAGCGAAGGAGTGGTACCCTCCTAACTATGTGGCACATAATGTCATAACATACCAATCGGACCCCGCTCCCTATCGCATGCCACGGTTCTCAGTTCAAGATCGCCTTCGACAAGCGCAAGATCAGAATCCTTATAGTTTCGAAGATATGTCATATTCATTGGAGGAGTCTGAGAATGCAGATTTGAGGGTAAAATTATTGCAATACATATTTATTCATTCATTAATAAACTACAAAAATATTGTACGTAAAAAAAACCCAACATCACACCTGTAATACCTGAAAGGGAGACAGAGGAATGCAGAACACTTCCACTTTTCACTGGTTACATTTATGTCCTACTATGGAATTGGTGGTGAGCCTATTGGTCATGTATCGGGCACATATCCAGAGTCTGAAAAACTACTATAAAATCAAAATTAGAAAAATTTTGTAGTGTCTGATCTGGGAATCTATCCCTGAACCTCCTGCTCCACAGTCACACTGGCAACCAAAGTGACCAATGAGGCAGTTATTTATTTTATTGTACTAGTGGCCACCTACTGGTCGAAATACTACCACAATTTACTTAAATTTCAAGTTTAAATGTTAAGGTTATCGTAAGAGACAATACTAAGCTACATACAACAAAACCAAGAAATGACTATAAAAAAGAGTACTTTTTGAAATGAAGAGATTAAAAATTAGGAAAAAAAATTACAACCTTTGGTATCTAAATTTCAATATCAAACTATCTACATATCATCCAGTAAAATATTAGTAATAAATATTGATATTTCTAAATGATAACATCAATATATTATTATCCATAGCCTACTGTCGTGTACGTACAGTGTTTTGTAAGCATGTGTTTAGTCAGTGTGTGTGAGGTAGATTTTCGATAAAATAAGGTATTTGTAATTTAAGGTTTTATTTCATAAAATACTTTATTTCTGCACATATCCCCCATCTGAACTTTATAGAGTGCCAACTTTCATACTCCTTTGTTGGCCCACCATTCTTAACATGAGAGCAAAAGGTCTACTCTTCACTTATTAATATATAGATAACTTTTGTGTATATGTTTTTATAACACATTTTGTTTTAATGCTGACTGAATTCAATACAAACAAAGAATATCTGGATATTATAAACTATATTTTTAATTACATCTCACCAGATTCCTTACAGGATAGACAGGGAGCACCAAGTTCCAAATATATCTATTATAACAGACCTATTGTACTTCTGTGACTCCTTGCAATATACATTACATATCACACAAGTTTTATTTTTTAAACTCTTTGTAAACACTTCATATCGGAATCCAGTAACTATTACAAAAAATAAAATAAAAACACTTTAATGTATATTTATGATAATTTAAATCACATGTGTTTTTTTAACAGGAGAATATTGGCCACTTGATTACCGTAATGTGTGAGATAACCTTCGACCCGGGCAAGTTTGATGATCTATGTGGATCACTTGTAGACTCATTTGCCTCCACTCTCCACGATGTCAACTACACCAGACCACTTGTGGAAGCTATAGTTAATCAGGTACCTAATATAAATATAAAATTAAAATTTTTGAATAACTCAATACTAATATGATAAACCTGCATGCCCCAATTGCAGTTGTGATTTCCTTTAAAATACATGCGAGTGAAACTTTGGTGGACAACTGGTATTGTTGGGTATTCTTGGGTATTAAGTATGGTGAGAAACCCCTTTGAGAAGGCTTATGTCCAACAGTGGATTTAGGCAGATAATGATGTGTCCTAATAATTATATTTAATATTATTTTAAAAACATTTTGTATTTGAGTAGGTTTTTCAACCCTTTTATCATTCCACTGTTGGAACATGGGCCTTGTCTCAGAATAAGACAGTATAAAGAGTGTTAGATGCAAAAGTATAAAATGTTTGACAAAATTGTATGAAAATGGCCAATAAATGTAAAAAACAATTATTGTAGTAATTTTTGAACACTCTTCAGTAATTATCTCTGAAATGAAAACTCAAAAAAGCGTGTTAAAAAATAGTAGGCACCTACTTAAAAATCGTAACTTGAGAATCCACAACTGAATGTTATAGCTGAACTGATTGGTTCCACTGATTTCTGACCAAAGCGGAAACTTCGGTCCAAACCTCTTTATTGGTACTAATTTCGATTTTAAAATAGGGTATCCTTCAAGACATCAAAATATTTATTGCTTCACCCCTATTTGCATACAATGCAGGAATTCCAATTTATTATAATAACTACACAGCAACCTAATTACAATAAGTTCAATAACAATGAACCCATATTTCCAGTCGATAGGTGAGTCTAACTTCCGTTACAACGGTGCTCGCCTCTGCTCGATGTATGACTCGGTGGCGCCTCCAGAAGAATCCACATTCCGTGCCTGTCTCCTCGAACGCTGCTCGGCCGAAGAAAACAAGATCATCACTGGTATTGAGACCTCTGAGGAGAATATGCGAGGTTTCGCCATGTTCCTGGCCGAAATATACACTCAACTAGAAGATAGTCAGGTATATGTTATTTTCAGATGAAATAAAATATATTGAAAGGGGAACCCCTCACCTTGTTCGGATCTTATTATCATTCTATTTGTTGTACAGGGTGGCAGGATCAAGTCTCTTGGTGAGAGCCTATGTAAAGTGCTGCTCCACCTATTGGACACAAACAAAGAAGTGAATATAAAAGCTGTCTGCCAATTGCTCAAAGTGAGTTTAATTTCATCAGTATATTTAATAAAATAGAATATTTATAGGTTTTTGGATCATAACGAAATTCTAGCTTGTCATCTGTGTAATGTGAGCACCCTAAATAGTTAAACCATAGCAGATAAACCATGAATCTCCTCATTTCACGGTCACCGTGGACTTCCTTTGCCTTACTTAGGGACCATAGAATTTTAAAAAAACAGGCAGTAAAATTCATTAAATGCTGTGTCCAGCAGCTAAATGTAATAAGTATTGTGTGAGACAGCTGTCGGGTATAGCGCTGGACGCGGACTGCCCGACGGGCATGCGCGCGGCGTGCGAGCGGCTCAAGCGGCGCGCGGAGCTGGCCAGCGTGCGCGCCGTGCTGGAGTTGCGCGCCGCGCGCTGGGGGCTGGCCGACGCCGAACCGCCGCGCCGCCGCGCGCCGCACCCCGCGCACCCCCACCACCACGCGCACCCCCACCACCACGCGGCATACGGTAACCATGTGTATTTACTTAGTAACTAGTAATGTTTTGCGACACCGGGTGTGGTCGACACTTCCCTTCGATTGCTTTTAAGGCGACATCCATTATAAGTTTTAAAAAAACTTAAAGAAATATCAGCACCCAAAACTACAGTAACCTAAAAAATCATAATTTATGAACATGTTTGTAATTTTAACTTATTCATGTATATTATGACTACGAATTAATATATACAAATAATTCGTTTTGAGAAATAAAAATTTTTCTTTATCCTTTTACTTGAATTACCTTTCATGCGGAAATTATAACTATATTTTTTATTATAAAGGCTTTATTATATTAAAAATTTCGTAGAATTTTGGCGTGCAACAAAGACGAGAAATCATAAAGAGGGACGTCCAATATCAATTAACAATATACAGGATTGTAAAGAAATAGCTGATATGTTTGCAAAGCATTTCTCTGTATCACCAATACCAGTGGAGTATGTGGTCGATACACGAGTTAATAAATCCACCTCGGAATTACTACAGTTCCTTCCTGAAGACATTCGTAAAATTGCTAAGAGTATGACTCGCGGTAAATCTCCTGGGTGTGATGGCTTGAGTATTGAGCACATAATCTATGCCGGTGATAACATTTATACGTACCTGGCATTGCTGTTCAACCTATGTGTTAAACATACACACCTACCTGCTAATATGCTAAAAACTATAGTAGTACCTGTTGCCAAAAATAAAACCGGAAATATGAATTCTATGTCGAACTATAGACCGATATCGCTAGGTACAATAATAGGAAAGATTTTTGAGCGGCTCTTGCAGCCCGAACTAATGAAAAATGTTCGGATTAGCGACGCTCAGTTTGGTTTTCGTCCCGGTCTCTCTACAGCATCCGCAATACTATCACTAAAGCACGTTGTTAACTATTATGTGTCTAGAGATACTTCTATATATGCCTGCTTCCTTGATCTAAGTCGCGCATTTGACCTCGTGAATTATAACATATTATGGGAAAAAATGCGTAGCAGTAATATTAGTGATAGTATTGTGGATCTCATGCGATGCTCGTACGAAGCCAAACAAATTGCGTTAAGTGGGGCGATGCAACCTGTAGTGATTATAAAATAGAATGTGGTGTGCGCCAAGGAGGACTACTCCGGATCTCTTGAATTTATATTTTAAACGATTTAATTAAGGAACGAAGAATTACAAAGGTAGGATGTCATTTGGATGATAAATGTTTTAACAATCTGAGTTACGCTGAAGACATGGTGCTCCTCAGTCCCTCGGTTAACGGGTTGAAGAAACTTACACATCTGTGAGAGTTTTGCAAAAAACACGGCTTGAAATATAACGTAAATAAGACTGAGTTGTTAATCTTTCGTGTAGAGAAAGGTCCGGAGAGGGTCCCACTTGTACTGTTGAATGGTTCTCAGGTTCGGGTTGTATAACATTTTAGATATTTAGGGCACATATTATCCGGGGACCAGAAACACGGCCTGGACATTGAACGTAAGCGGAGGGCACTGGCCGCTAGGTGAAATATGCTGGCGCGTCGATTGCTCGATGCTCTGAGAGCGTTAAAATTACTATATTTAAAGCATATCCTATGACTTTTTACACTATTCAACTGTAGATCAAATACACCAAAAGGTCATTTAACGTTCTTAGAGTGCAATATAACGACGCATTGCGCGTTTTATTATTATTTAGCATTTATGCCGCGATATTGCAGCGCGTCTGCGATGTTTGCCGAGGCTGGCATGGCTGATTACTTTGCCGTTCGGCGTAGTAGGATTGCCGCTTTCTGGCAGTCGGTGCGCGATTCTAAGATTTCTAAGAACGAACTGGTCAGGGTCGTCGCTCAAACCACCCCGTATAATGTATTTTATAAACACCGGTTACGTGTGCACAGAGGTAGTAATGATAATGTCAGGTGCTGCTTATAATTTATTTAATGTTTTGTAAAGTGTTAAATTGTATGCTGTTTTTAATATTATGTGTATATGGGTTTTACCTGAATTAAAGATATTATTATTATTATGAATGAAGGACTGTAAATTGCCGTAAGGAAGCACAAGACTATTGTATTTAAATTGCTGTCTTTACTCTCTCATGTCTGCCGGGGTTAATAATATTATGTATGTGCGTATAAACTTAAATAAAGCCAGTTAAAACAAAATAAATCGTGGGGTCCGTACTATTTGTAAAGGAATCTGTCAGTTAGGGTAGAAATCATACATCCTAACTAATAAAACTAACATTACATTACCAACGTTTATGATTAATGATCAAAATGTTTCAAGAACTGTTAGGTAAATAAGGTCAATGATTGGTTGTATTAGTTTTATTATATTTTATCACAACTATATTATAGCACATATAAATTTGTTACTAAAACTTAGAAACAAAACAAATACAATGACCCATTTCCGAAATATTCTAAAACGTAACACATAACATAATGCCTGTAAGAATCAAAAAGGTAAGCTGTTACTTTAGTCCCAGTATGGAATAGGTGATAAGGCTATTGCTATATATCGGACACAGATCACGACTTCGAGCCATTACTAGGCATAGGCATTTCAAGCTAGAAAACCTCTTTAGTATCCAATTCGGGTTCGAACTCAGGACCTTTCGATCAACTGTCGCGTTTCGCAATCATTCGACTATAAGTGGCAATAAATAATTCATGAGTACGTACGTTATAATATTTAATTACATTACATTTCTGCAAGCTGTTTGCTTTTAGGAGCATTGCATAACATAGGTAAATACATAATAACAAACGAGTGTAATATATTCGTGTAACTTCGCATTTTATGTTCTGCGTGAGCAATAAAAAGGATATTCTTACATAAAAAATCAATTCCAAGATGCTATTAATATTATAAATATTATTTATTTTATAGCGAGGCATATTACGGTGTATTTCAATACATTTTCTATAACAACGCACTGGTGACCGCACAATTAGATTAGTTATAAAATTTACGTACGTTATGAAAACATGTGAACAGATACAGCAAGACAGACATAATATGTATGGCGCACATCAAGACGTTATTACCTAGGTATGACTGCAAAGATATATATTTTGGCATAGCCATTACCTGTAGTAGCTTGTAATTCATGTAAACCAAACCAAGCCTTTAGAAAATAGTATTTGTAACGTGATAACAAACATTCTCGCTATTGAGATCAACTCTAATTAGATTCAGAAGTGCATTTGATTAACGTGATGGACAGCGATTTCTCGCAGACGTTGTGTCTTCAATGTTTCTATTCAAGATGACTACCTCACTATCACCAACACGACGCTCCGCTTGAGTGATTTAACAGCATAGATTTTTATTATATACGTAGGTTAGTCGAACCGAGTAAAAATACGTCTCGTTGGTAAAGGAGAAAGTGAATGAATTCACCATATTTGCTCGTCAACTACTGAAGAAGTCAATGAGATACGATTACATGTAGGTATACCAAATGCATGATATCTTTCTTTCTATCAAAGATACATTATCACTAACGTAGAGATCTTGCAGTTTAAAAATGAACGCCCTCCACTAAAATTTCTCTTTCAATGTGTGAAGGAAAGTGAATATTGCCATATTTTACTTTAATGCGTGCGGCGATTTTACTGCAAACTTGGACTCGCCTTCACACTAAGCAATCAACTAATCGAGCGATTAATGCATCAATTGAGTTACAATAGCGATGAGAGTGCGTTTTGTATGAAATAACACGTCCACTCTGTGGCACGGTCGAAAGATCTGATCATCAAAACAAACTGTTCACATTTATAATCGTTTACTGATACGACCACTGACAATTTTGCGTGTGCTTGTGTGTCATCTAAATATCTAATTTGCATGTAAAGACACTGGAGGGGAGTTCAGTTTTAAAATAGACGATCTATACGCGAATCTGGGTTGCCTACCCTATCTATAGGTAATAACTCTGTGCTCAACAGTCGGTTGTGGCGATAGGTACTTATATAATGTTAATGATGTGTAAAATGTGAATGAGTAATAAACATGCATTGAAGCCAAACAGTCGTTTTACTCCACACATAAGTACGTATCGCCACAAGTTGAATTCGTCAACGACCTGTCATATACATACATTATATTTCAGCATATTTTAGCTACGTCTGTAACGATCTTTACGTAGTAACAAAGATTATATTAAAAACGAGTTTATAAGAAGTAACAAACAGTGAGTTAACGACTAGAGTCTAATGGATTTATAATATCAACACATCATGTCAGATTATTTATAATTAGATTAGACGATGTTTATGTAAACGTATTTACTTTTCCAAAATTAAAGTGAACAGATGCGGGTAAAGACTATTTTATGCCAAAATATGTTCAATTCAACCTAAAGCCGATGCCAAAATTTTATGAGCGTGGCATAATTTTAATATAATAAATTGATATTTATTTGTATGTAAATTCATACCTTGGCGCTTTGAGGAATTGGTATTTAAACTTGTTAATGGTACTACAACAAGTAAATCTTAACCCTCATTCTGCTAGGAGACATCTATTCAACAGTGGAACGGTTGAAAGGGTTTATGGTCACGATATGGACGACGTTTCCAGACATTGCATTCGTGTTACAGGTAAAGATATACAAATATTTTCTCAATGATCGTTAATAAAGTAGTGCACGGCGGACCGTGCCTGAAAATACCAGCTCATTTATCATTCGGTCAACATGTACTCGACTCTTTAAAAGAGCATTCAAAGGAGAACAGGGTTGCATTGGTGAGTAAATTTTCCGAATTAAAGATATTGAAATGGAGGAAAGCTTGGACATTTTATTTAATCATTATCATCACTACAGGCTTTCTACGGTGTAGACAGCACCGAGTGCCAAATATCTATAGATATTTGGCACTTGGTGTGTAAGGACAAACCTGAGCTTCCATTTTTTGATGTTTGAAGAATTGTTTCAATGTCACAATTATAAGCTTCTATTGAAATACTTTAGACAGAACTCTATTAGACCTCTACAATGGCAGGTCATAAACATATACTATTAATACTTAACATCACAACTCTATGTCTCCGAAGGGTAACGTAGTGGAGTACAATATATTCCCACGTTCTACCAGCGTCGACATCCTATAAATGTATTATTTCAGGTAAACGGCGATACCGGACATAGAGTTACATACAAGGAACTGCTGCAAAACGTAGTGGATGTCGCTACAGGGTTGAAAGCTATCGGGGTGAAGCGAGGCGACGTGGTGGCGCTTGGCAGCGAGAACAGAACGGAGTTTATGGTTTCGGCTATAGCCGTTACCTGTTGCGGTGCTACTCTCACCACCCTTAATCCGTTATACACAAAAGGTATAATACAAGTGTGTGTGAGTGCGGTTTTGTTGTATGTGCGTGTGACCACGCTTTTGCTTGCATGCGTGCATGCGTGTGTCCTGACGTGTGTGTATGCGTGCGTGCGTGAGCGCGTGCGTGCTTGTATTTAATAAAAATATTAAAAATATTCCTTGTTCTTATTTTAAAATATTTTGTTTG
The DNA here is from genome assembly GCA_018245835.1 of Mysoria sejanus stolli. Taxonomy (NCBI): domain Eukaryota; kingdom Metazoa; phylum Arthropoda; class Insecta; order Lepidoptera; family Hesperiidae; genus Mysarbia; species Mysarbia sejanus. The sequence goes on along the minus strand of DWEJ01002140.1, from coordinate 1,524 downwards.
TGTGTAATTTTTTACTAATATTCCAGATGAATTAAAACACGTATTAAACATATCAAGGCCAACAGTATTGTTGTGCACCCAAGCGATTCTGGAAAAGCATTTAGTAACTTTCAAGTCGATGTCTCACTTTAAAACGATCATCCAGTTAGACGGGGTGCCTTTGAGCGGTGACGTCATCTCGTATCAAAGTGTCCACAAATATGCAAATGCTATGGAATATGAAGCCGAAGAAGTCCAGGGTTGGACGGACACCGTATATTTGCTGTACTCCTCTGGGACAACCGGAAGTGCCAAGGGCGTGATGCTTACACACATAAACGCATTGTATGCGGCCGTTAATTTTGAGTAAGTCTTGTTTTTCGATTAAACGATAAAATTACAATCGAAAATATTTTAAGAAAAATGTTTCAAAAAGTTATTTTTTAAACTATTAACCATAAAATGTAACATCACTCTTGTAATCGACGAAGAGTTAGGCAGAGAAGTGCCATGTCTACATCCCATTAGGAACAGATGCATGCACCCGGCACATTTGCAGGCTCGAAGGCACCATTAGACAATCTAAGTTAGAAAAATCCAGTAGTGCTGGACTCGGGATTTGAACCTGGAAGCTCCCGATCGGCAGTCGCGCTTGCAACCAACACGACCACTGAGGCATATTGACAAAATTTAGAAAAAAAGGGGCAGCGCGGCAGACTATTTTAGTAGGTGATGGGAATTTCTATTTTTTAAATTTTATTTTAGGAATAAAACTTCTTACGATGAAACTTACGCACGATTCTTAACAATTGTACCTTGGTACCATGCGTACGGATTAATGACCACAATAAACTACTTGACCGTCAGAAAAACTTTGGTATTCTTCGCTGGATTTAACCCGGATAAATATTTCAGGGCCATTCAGGAATACAAGGTAAAATGTTCCTTTGATCATTGAAACAATTATTGATAAATTAAATTTTTTCTTTGCTGCGAGATAACTGAATACAAAAAGTTTGTGTGAGGACATAAAAAAAATATGCATGTATTGTATTATCATCATTATCAGCATATTCCCGTCCACTGCTGGGCACAGGCCTCTCCAACAGCACGCCACTGAACCCGATCTTCAGCTCTTCGCATCCAACTGCTGCCAAACACGACGTATATTATCACTGCACCTACTGGAGGGCGTCCTACGCTCCTTTTGCTAGGCCGTGATATCCACTCTACAACTCGTCTACTCCAACGGTTATCGGATCTGGGACCGATGTAACCGTCCAGCTGCTACTCCAACTTACTAATCCTCTGTTTGTGCCTTTGTTTTATTTATTTTGTTCAAAAGGAATATGTACGTCTTCTAGAAAGATATTAAAAAATGTAATTAAATTTAGATTTTTATCGTGAGTGCAATTTTATTATCATGAGCCTTTGAAGGTCCACTACTGAACATAGGCCTCCCCTAATTGGCGCCACTTCTCCCGGTCCCGAGCCTTCCTAATCCAGCGGCACCGCCGTCTTCTTCAGGTCGTCAGACCGCCTGGT
>DWEJ01002139.1:0-11882 GCA_018245835.1 Mysoria sejanus stolli | reverse complement strand
TGTTCGACCCGGGAATCGAACCCAGGACCTCCCGATCCGCAGTCGCACTTGCAACCACACGACCAACGAGGCAGTCATTAATTATTAATTATCTTCTGTAATTTAATACGACATACTGAAGACACAGGAATGTTTAATATTATTGTATTAATTCGATATTTAAATATACACATTATTAGATAAAAACTTTATAGCCAATGATCTATCCTACCTGACCCACGTGACCTATGAGATTAACTCTTCTCGTTTCGAAAAGACGTCAGTAACCCATAAGTATAACCTGTGTATACAAGGATCAATGTGGATGACAACTATGATGACGAAATGACCTTCTTCAATCACCTCATCCATGTTTACACACACATAGGGATGCTGGGTGGGGATCGCAGAGCATAATCTCGCATCGCTTACGCTGCTACCCATAGACCGCGCCATACCGCGCCATACCGCGCCATACCGCGCCATACCGCGCCATACCGCGCCAGACCGTGCCAGACCGTGCCCCTACAAACTCTACGTTGCGAAAATCCCATAGTACTTGACCGACCCAAAATTTGCACCCAGAACGTCTCGATCATCATTCCCGCGACCCTTCGACCAACAAGGCAGACATGTACTTGGCAGACAATTACACTTGGAACGTTGAGAATTTTCAAAGGAAAGAAAACAATGTACGTCGTCCAAATATTTTCAAACGACATCAGCACTGAGACTTACATGATTGATGATTCGTTCACATCTCATATATACGAGTGCTTAAACAAATTTAAATTCAATTGAAAATCGACCTTGTGTTTCCAATTTCAAAATTTAATTTAGCGGTTTCTATGTCAATACCGTTTTTCAAAGGGGTCCCTTATAATATTTTTCTTTTGGTTTTCGGTTACCATTACCTTGATGAAAAGATAAGATATCGCGTCTCCGAGGTATAATAAATTGTTATTTACCTTAAAACCGGGTAAGTTTTACTAGGACCCAAACATAGAGGTAATAAATAATAACTTATTAGCCATTACTTAAGATATAACAAGTTTATTACGGTCAAATGTCGTGTTTTAAATAGTTTAAGTGCTTCATAAAGGAGTTTTACAGCTTATATCGAATATATTCGTGCATGCTTTGAAACTATCATGATCGTAACTAATGTCAAGCAATTTGAAATATTAGAACCGTTGATAAAAAATAATAATAATGTCCATGATATACTAATGTTATTAATAATATATTATTAATGTATCACATACAATATGTGATATATTTATCATGTACTTTTAATAAATAGGCTCACCACCTATTCCGCAGTGGGCCGTAACGTAACTGGTAAAACGTGGTAGTGTTCTGCATTCCTCTGATTTCCTCTTTGGGGATTATAGACGTGAAATTACATATTACTATTACTATTACTATTACTATTACTATTAATAACAATAATATATAAACTTAGTTATAACAGTCACTTGAAATTATTAAAATGAAATATTCACTTATAATTATTAATAGTGTAATGGTCATAGGCAGTTTTAGATCCTCTAAGAACAGCTATGTAATGATGGCCACACAATTACTTAATTCTACTTAGGACTGCTTCGTTGGTCGTGTTGGGTGCAAGTGCGACTGCCGATCGGGAGGTCTCGGGATCGATTCCCGGATCGAACACTACCAAAGAGTTTTCTGATTTAGAAATTTTCTAGAAAATCGAAATTAAAGTTCTAGTAGTGGTTCGGAGTCTGGATATGTGCCCGATGCATGGCAATAGGCTCACCACCTATTCCACAGTGGGACGTAAATATAACCGGTGAAATGTGGGAATTTTCTGCATTCCTCTGCCTACCTTTTCGAGGATTACAGGCGTGAAGTTATATTACATAGGAACATCTGTATAGCGATTACGCCCACGTGCCAAGCTAAGAATTATTTTCGCACGTAACACTAGGAGATTGACTAAGACATTAGTAATTTTATCCTAAGCAAACAAGCTTATTAACACGTCGGGAAGCTTTGAGTATATTTATGCATAAAAGGTACCATTTCTCAATATACAGTATGCTACAATCAGTATATACCCGAGAATTATGATCTGCCGAACATATGTATTTTAGTATTTTCCAGCTGCGGGATACTATAGTGGCTAGCAAATAAACAATAACTAACATTCAAGTAGAACAATATCTTGAGACAATTTACACACGGCCAACCAATCAGAAAATATTGACCTATTTATCGCCAGCCGTATAAATAAGCCAAGATTTTATTATACTGAAATTCATTTATTTTAAAACATTCTTATATAGATAATTGTACATCCTTGTCGCACAATTTTTTGTCAATATTGGGAAATAAACTCTCAAAACCAGACGTAGAGGAATCAATAGATCATTAGACCAAAAAGCCATTACTTAAGCCAAATTTTATTACAGCAACCTGATAGTGTAAACTCCAATAGCTCATTAATAAAACAGACTATTTCCAGAACCTAATAATCGAAGACTGCCTCGTTGGTCGTGTTGGTTGCAAGTGCGACTGCGGATCCGGAGGGTCTGGGTTCGATTCCCGGGTCGAACACTACAAAAGAATTTATCTAATTTAGAAATTTTCTGATTTATAATCCATGATTTATAATCTTTTATTTTGTAACGAAAATGGTAGAAATAAATATATATCACAAGTCAATTTTCAATGTTAGAAACCAAAAAAAATGATAAAAACATAGCACTTTAAACCTTATGCCCAGCGGATGTGTTTAAGTTTTAATTGGTTTCTATACTTCGCTACTGATTTTGCCGTGTGTCTGTCCAATGACTCGTTCAATGAAACTTGTACAACATGCTATGTGAATGTGAAACACTACAAGAACGCGATGAACAGATGTTCCGAGCTGCGATAAAACATCGAGTATATTGATTAGTGTAAATGGACCGTTAGATAACATTGCGTAGTTAATTTATTAACTTATTCTAACACAGCAGACGCTGTCGTGCCAAGAAATTAGTTCTAGTGAATATTTTGATTATGTAATAACTTAACATCACGCCTCTAATCCCCGAGTAGCACTAGTGTGCTAATGTAGCACTAGTAGTGTACTACATTCCGTTTCACCATTTACGGTTAGGTCCCACTATGGAATAGGTGGTGAGCCAATTGCCATCGGACGCATATCCAGACTCCGAACAATTACGATAAAATCTAAATTAGAAAAATTTTGTAGTGCCCTGTCCGGAAACTAGAAAACCAAGACTCCCGATTGTCAGTCGAACTTGTAACCAACATGACCAACGAGGCAGTCAACGTAATTTGTAATAAAATTTGTTTATTTGCATATAAATACACTTTTAGAACAATAGGTAGGTACCTAGTAGTGACGAATGTACAATTATTTCAATGGATACAAAAAGGTTGGGTTTTTCTATTACGTATGTATAATTTTACTACGTGAGTTAAAATTTTTTGCAGTAAATTAGATTAATACCAGAGTTACATTTATCAATTTCCACGAATGACGATGAAAGTACAAAGAAAAATTAATTTTAGACGCGTGATGTGTTAATAAACTCGATTATAATTTCGTTTTCTATAGGGAAATAATTGTATCACCACCATCAGCCCAAGCCCAATGGTGGACACAGGCCTTCCCATGGCTGTTTTACCCATAATTTTATCATTACAGCCCCAATATTGTCCCACTATTGGACATGGGTTTACTCTATGAATTAGAAGTTTTAGAATACAGTCTGTTACACCTACTAACCAAGTGAAGATCAGCAGACTTCATATGCCTTAGAATTAATTATGCAGAGCTCTAAAAACGAACTTTTTTAATAACGAATGAATCATTCGTCTAAAAATAACTACGCGTTTACGGGTATAATCAACGTCGCTATGGAAACTTTCAACACACCACTCAAACAATCACAGAAAAGTAAAATTCCACAGAATACACCCGAGACCTCCCTCCAAGCGTTACTCCGTTCTGCGTTAGGTCTCCAATTCCATGACAATTGCGTAATAACATATTAGCACTCAGAATGTAGCCTCATTCCGCGCGAAAGGTGAATTACAAGACCACTTGCAAATCGTAATAACACTATTCATTTACAGCTGTTCGTTTAAAATACATGACAAATGGTCGATTTAATAATTGTTTAACGAATATGAAAACTCGGTCACGATATTGTAATACGAATTACAAATTATTATTATTGCAGAAAATTGCCTACAGCGTGTGGTAATAAGAATTTATTACGCAACCAGGTGTCCTACATATTGCTTTTTCAAAATTTGACAGTGTCTTAAATATGTGTCATGGTGGTTGCAAACAGTTGCGTTTCCAATTCGAGAGGTCTCTTAGATTCAAATCCCGGCTCGGGAACTATTCAATTTTTTTAATACATGTTCTTGCAGTGGCCTGAAGTCTTGATATCTGCCCGATTCATGAGAACGTTACTGGTGGAACGTGAGACTGTACTACACCCTCTGCTTACCTCTTCCGGAATTATAAGCATGACGTTACGATGTATTATATATGAATAAAATGATTATTGATGCATTCTGATGCTGATTCCATAATTGAGACATGGAACGAGATATTACGTTTTTTATATACCTACCTATATTTCTAATAATACGTATGTCTATGAAAACGGGATACACTTAATAAACTGAAATTTTAATCTATATTTGAACTCACATAAACGTAATTTGTATTTACCTATTAGGTACATCAATCTTATACAAAAATTATCTTCATATTTTACCATTATAAACACAAGCGGGCATAATTATTGAAATCGTAGCTACAATTTTCCTTTGAACTCTGTTACGCAAAAATAATCATTAGCAGTATTTAATATCATTGGAAAAATACAATATCGAATATTATAGTCGAGGACAGGGCGAGAAGGTGCTCTTTGGGGTAAACCTATTTCCAACAGTGGACTGAGGAAAGCTGATGATAATAAGTAACATATTTCTAAGATACATTAATCGATCATATTTTAGCCAGTTTATTGTACGCTGTTGCACACAACGAAATTTGTTTTCAAAGTATGATCACATTATAAATACTTAATTAAAAGATATACCCTATAGGTAATTGAAAGTTATAAACGCAAGTCCCAGTCTTATGTACATCGTGACATTAATTCACTAATGAATGACTAAAAGGGATGCTTAACACAACTACAGACTAACTCGTCTCTAGTGAGGTCTAGTGAAGTCAAAAATCCACGAAGCACAGGTTCAAATTTAAGCCATATAGTTAAACATTAAGAGTATTATTTTGTTTGCCACAAAGATAGAGTGAGGTACATAAGACACACGCAATCGAAATATCTCAATACATGTATTTCTTGCGAGACAGCGCCCCGCTGGGCGCACGCGTCTCTCGCTGCCAACTGTCACTTTGACAGAGAATAAAGCAATAAATACCACTACAAACAGCCCCTAAGAAAACAAACTCGACAATTGAAATAAACATGTAATCATTTATAACTTTATTGTATAGGTATTGTTCATATTTTCGGTATTGTTCTGATATCATGAGCGGACATCATTTTTAGGCACCGCTGCTGAGAAATTACGATTTGTTCGAAAAAACAAATCGGGTTTTACGCAAATGAATTTAAATGCTAAGCGGACACGAAGCTTGACATTCTATTATAAACATTGATTATTTCTATAATTAAAATAAACACAAAGTATATCAGTGGTTCAGATAATTTATACTGACTCTTATTTAGGATATTTAATTGCACGAAACACTGACATCATTACGCCATTACATTAACTAACACTGGACGTTTTTAGCTAATGAGTCGACGGTAGCCGATTACGTTTGGTAATTATCGAACGTAATGACATTTTCGCTTCGTCGTCCTCGAAAAACTTGTGCTCTTTCAACAGACTTGTTGCGAGCAATGTAACTTCAGTAGACACGGACGCAACGAATTTTCAGATAAGACGATCCTAAACCAAGAAAAAAATGTACCATTTAACATAGCAAAATTATCTTATTGCTACATCACCAAAATATTATTTTAATCCAAGCTTGCAGCAAAATTGGCCCTTGGATTAACTTAACTGGCAAATTATTACAGGTGCATTACACTTATTAAAACGTCAGTAAGGGCCCAGATGTCCGTGTTTTTAAACAGATGTTGAAACCTGTTAGGGGGAAGGAAAGTCCTGTACAAAGTATTAATGGATTACATTGTTTGGTATTAAAGTGACCATTTGAAATAAATTATCTAGGGAATTTTTATTGTTATATTAAAAATATAAGCATATTAAAAAGAAACTAAATAAAGATATACACTAAATTATATTTATGCATGTATTAACAGTCTTTAACTTAAACTACACTAATATATTTAAAGCTACAAAGGAAACCATCGTTGTGCACCATCTAATCTGATTGTTTCACCATTTAACATGGGATTTTCTATGACACTTGTGACAAGATGAGCAAACTCCTCAGGTCTGCCTAGTCTCGAAGGGAACGGCGTCATTCGCTTTATAAAATCAATCATCTTATTAGGTAAATAGTTTAATAGAGGTGTATCAAATGTACCTGAAATATACCATATAAATAATTGTAAAGAAAATTTAAAGACAAAATACTAGAAATAAAATGCAATAAATAAATACTAGAAATAAAATGCAATGAATATTAAATCAATTTCACAAATATTTTTACTTCTTAGTTAAACACATAAGTTTTAGATATGAAAACTGATCCACTTAACATCTGGTTAATCATTTCACCAAGACCAGTGGTTATTTAGTATTATCTCTATTGTTATTTATCTTATTTATATATTAATCTTTATTTATTACTTATTCCATTGTGAGATGTAAACATGACTGCTTTATCATGGTAGTGCATTGCACATCTCTTTACCTCTTCAGGGGTCACAGGTGAGATGTTATATTAATGTTACATCTTTATTGTTACTCTTTAAGGCCCCGGACTCCTCTCATCATATTGTAAAATGCAGCTCTTAACACACCTTATAGAACATTAAAGGCTGTTTAACAAGTGTAGGTTTCTACGCCACCTCTTAATTATCATGTATTATTTAGTTTTCAAAACTGACATATATGCATAATCAGTGCTGTATACCAGGATTGATCCCAAATCCCCAAAATGTGAGGTTGAAATTTAAAGTACAAAGCTACAATTACCTACAATTTTAGAGGTTAAAATTTTTTTTGCTGAAATTTACTAATTATGAAATTTAAGTGTACTAACCAGGTGCTATGGTGATAACTCTTATTCCCTGCTTGGCCAAATCCCTAGCTATCGGCAAAGTCATCCCAATTATTCCAGCATTCGAAGCAGCTATTGCGGCTTGTCCAATATCACCATCATAAGCACTTGTGGCCGCCGTGTTCACTACCACACCTCTCTGTCCATCACCATTAGGCTTGTTCTTGCCTATCAACCCTACAGATAATCTTATCATATTAAATGTGCCTACTGTGTTGACCTGGAAATTGTGTACATATAAAACAAAAATATAACATGATGTTATTAGCATATCAAGACAGCATTGATTTTATAGTGTGATATTAGTTATTATATTAAAAAAACTCATTTGCACCTGGACACATTTTTCAAATTCACTAATAGTGCAAGGTTTGTCCTTATGAAAATTATACACCTGGTATGTTTGATTGAAGCCAGCACAGTTCACCAATGTATCAAGTCGGCCATATTTCGTTTTCACCAACTCCAATGCTTTTTTTACATCTTCTTCAGATGTGATCTGGAATTTACATGATAATGACATACAACATTATTAGACCTGATTTATTAAATTTTTCTGCTAGTGAGCCTGTCCACTGTAGCCCATATTTAGCTAATACAAATAAACTAGTTTTAATACAAGTTCTACACTTAATAATATTAGTTCTATAACATTTATTACTTAAGAAATGAGCACAAGGTAATCTTTAGCATTCAGACAATACAGAGTCCCAGCCACTACTGGAAATGTCAACTAGGAAATCTAAGTCAAAATCTGACTGGTGAAATGTTGAACTGCACATTTCTCTGCTTATCCCTTCGGGAATTATAGGCGTCATGTTACGTTTGACATTTACATAGTATCCTTATAAAACATAATACTAAATATTAATAAAAATTTGTATTTTACTCTAAACATAACCTACACAGCCGGTCGACACTGCTACATCGTCTCCAAATGGTTTGGCGACTTCCAGTGCTCTTGTGTTTTGTAAATCCATTATAACCACTCTCCCGCCATTGGATACAAGCCTTTCCACTGTTGCTTTACCTAACCCCGACGCACCACCAGTTACTAAGCTCACCATTCCCTGCAATATAGGTTAGGTAAACATTACTAAAGATATGGTACAATAACCACCCTCTGGAATTATTTTACACATACTTTAAGCATGGTGATGGTACAAAAAGTTATTATGTGATCTCCTTTATCTAACTATAATATGCACGAATGTCTTAAAAAAATAGAAATACACCGCCTCCCTCCGTAGTACTGTTGAGAATAGTTGAGATACAAATTAATGTCCAAATAACTTTGATAACTTTGACATTTATCAACCCGATGTAAAATATTCTTCCCATAATTCATCCCATATACATTCATTTACAGAAATATACTTCTTTACTTTCTAATCAAATTTAAAATTTATCCTTAAAGACTGTTTTTACATTTAATTCAAAAACCTTTTTAGAGATTGGATGTAAAGGCTGAATGAAAGTTCATACAATACATAGAATTTTGTTCAATAGAAAAAAAACTATCACACAAACAAAAAATGGTCGAGTGTTGCTCTTATCATGTTTTGTAAACTTTTATTGATTGGTTTGTAGAAACAACATGTCAGGCTATGCATAATGGCCAGCAATTGTTTAAATTTTATGTGATTTGTGCTCGATTCCATTTTCTAAATTTATAAAGTGGTATTTACGTAAACAACAATATAGTGTTGGAGTCTTGCTCAGATAAACAGCGACTGCGTTTACACTGAAAATATATTCTCGATCATGGCTAAAGTGGAACAGCCTATGTTTATACTTCCAAAAAAGCGAAATGGAAAAAAAACAAATGCGATTGCTGGCCATGTTGATCACATAATTACTGTTCACGTAAGTGTTCATTCATAGTTATTGATTTATATTAAAACTTAAAATATATGCACAACCACTCACTCACCCAATCACTGTGCCTCATTTTTTGTACAATATGAAAAACCCAGTTATTTAATATCATAAGTTTCTTTTTTTCATGTGATGAATATATTTACAGGGCGGTGATAATGAGTTACCGCAAAAACACGTCAATGGGTTATCACCGGTCACCGAACATGTTGTCAATGGCATCATTCATTCTACGATGGAAGGCCTTAAGTCCAACATGAAAATTAATCTTCCAATCATTAATGACGTCAACGATGAAGAAATGAATGAAATGAATACACAAAATGATTCTCTACAGAAGTTCCAAAGTCTGCAGAAAAACGGATACCAACCACTCTCTACTATTCACAGCAGTCGGGAGATCATAGATTTGTCTCCAATTTATGAAAACTCATCTGATGCATGCTCCAGTCATGGAGACTTGCGAGAAATCAATGACAATGATTTAAAGCAAAGCAGCAGGATTTTGAATTCAGAAAACAATGAGAGCTCATCCGCTACTCCTAATAGTCTGTCACAAACACAGTCTGAAAATAGCTTTGAGATGGGTGCACTTACAGACAGCCTGAAAAACAGTGCTAAAAGGAAGAAGAGAGTAAACATTGTGCCAGGCATTGTTGAATCTGAAATCACTGACACTGAAATCACTGCCCTACGCAATGATTCTGAAGGCTCAATTTCTCCTGCATGTTCATTTGCTGATAGCACAAAAGATGGTTATCTCACCATGACTGGCACTATCAAGAGAGGTAAGAAAAAAGGTCAAAATGTTGATGTGAAACTCAACATATCTAGAGAAGAGCTAGAAATAATTGAAGCTGCTATCGTTGCAGATGAGTATAACAAGATGGATGTATCAAAATGTTCACTATACAATGGACCCCACATTTTTATCTTCAGCCTCCTGTGTATCCCATTCGTCAGCTTCATCTCTGCTATGTATTCATTCTACATGGGCACAATGGCATGGTATAACATTTTCTCTTTTGTAACTGAGGAGTTCAGCTGCATTAAGAAAGCTTTTCTGGCGCCCGTTGTGATTTTGTCATATCCATTTTTGATAGTGATTTTTACACTCGGCTTAGGCTTATATGCTGGTATCGTACAACTCACTTTTAGTGGGGCGAATTGGTGGAAGGATGTGTGTGATTTTGAGAAAGGTTTTTATGGATGGCTTTGTAATACCTTGGGTGTCTCCGAATGTAGTCCATATGAGGTTGTAGTCCTAATGGATGTGAAACCATCTTAAAGTAATCGAAGTGACTAGCTTACATTGACAGAGTTTCCTAAATGATAATGGTATGACAATGGGTCAGTACAAGAACTCTAAATATTCCTCATTGTGTCTAATTTAGACTATTTCGTTTTACCCAATTTGTTCAGCAGTGGACAGTTGTGGGCTGATGATGATGAAAGCATAATACATGCTAGCTATGAGGGTTTTAAAAGATATTTGTTAGTACTCTGCATAAACTCTCAATATTCATACATCTAACTTAAATATCTTTTTGTCAATGTGCTTGTACCATTTAGTCTCACGAAAAAAGAGAGATTACATTTTAAAATAGTCAACTTGCAAAATTAGGATATTTGTGTGTCATGACTACTAGTAATTAAAACTGGATGTCTTTAACTACTTTCGGTATTTTCTTTACCTTGGAAAAGGTAAAAAAATTTGAAAGAAGACTTGGATGTCTTATATGTCTTCTATGCAAAAAATATATCTTCATATTTTGGAAACTCTGTGTGAGACATAGGCAAAATAATTCTGTCACTGCCATATTTCAATTAGAATAAGTACTTTTATATCCAATAAGACATTTATATTATCTGCTAAGAAATAGATGCTGAAAGTTTTGCTAGTATTTATTGATATTAGGGTTCTGTTTTCTATGGGATTTTATTTTTATGTTTACTTTTAGTATGTGAAGTTAATGAGATTTGGGCTGATAATCTAAGAAATTTTGGAAATATTTGTATGGCTTGGATAGAGATGAATTTTAATAATGGAATAGGGAACAAACTGGACTGGTTCATGTGTGAATTTAAAATTTTGGAAAGTTTGTTTACAACAATCAGTAGAATGTAGAAGTTATCTATTCAAAGTGTAATTTCATAGATATCTAAGGAGTGTTCGATTGCTCAATGTTCCACAGAATTAGTGATTTGTTTTATATGAACAAGAGTGGACTTCATATCCAAGAAGTGATTGCATTTTAGCATGGAACTCTTGACTGTTATTGTATTCAAGAAAGTTGATAATTATGTTTTTAGATTCAAACACCCCTTAATTATATTAGGATGTTAAAAAAATTGCTTAAAATCTTTTCTAGTCATTTGTGATATATATACTCAGTGTTGCTAGTGAAAATGTTTCGGCCGCTGCTCATTGCCATAATAATGTAACCAATATGTAGGATTAAGCAACTGTAATCATAGGTTGTAAGAACATTTTAATACCATATCATTATGTAAAATGTGATACAGTATGATTCACTTAAAAACTTTTGAGCATATAAGAAACAAACAAAAAATAGATATCGGAATTCCAAATTTTGTTATTCATGAAACACAAACAAAGTTGGTATCAATTTTATGTAATGATACATAAATTTAATAAATATTTAGATGCATCATAGTTGCAAATAAATAATATGAATGTAATCAAGCATATATTTTTATCACTACTAAATATACTCAG
>DWEJ01002138.1:0-11889 GCA_018245835.1 Mysoria sejanus stolli | reverse complement strand
ATAAACTACATATATACATATAAATATATACTTAAATAGATATTTTTTTACACCCGGACACAGAACAAATACTTGTGCTCATCACACAATTATTTATTCTGGGTGGGAATCGAACCCACGACCCCCGGCGCAACAGTAAGGTTCAGTAACCGCTGCATCAACGGACCAGTCAAATAAGTATATTGCATAAGCTTTTTTTGCATATCGCTTTTGCATTTTGCTTTTCATACGTAGAATCTAATCCTAAGCCTCGAATTATATGCAATGTTGAGCAAAACTATTTATTTTATTTGCAGTTTTAAGTATTTCAATCGAGATCCTAAATTAGGATGTTGCTCTTAATAATTATAGCACGATATGTTTTGGTTTATACAAAAAAAAGCATAAGGAGTAAGCACATTGAAACAAAGAATAACTTTTTATTATCTATCAAAATTTATTTCTAGTGAGTACAAGTAACCAACAATAAAATCGCCAAGGAATTATTTCCATTAGTAACAATGAATGCGTATGAATGGAGCATAAAAAAAGACGACAGCCCAGAGAGAGACTCGTAAAAAATATCCCGTAATTATTTGCCTGGATGGCGAGCTAAATATTTTTTCTTTAAGGAAACAATGAGAGGCAAGTTTCCAACTTGTGTCATTGTCTAGTGGCGCAAGTTGGTTAAGCTCTTAATGGTAACTTAATTAGGCACCATAACTTGTTTTTAATTTTTCTCATTCTTAGCAGAAAGTCTGTGTAGTGAAAAACTTATTTGTATTCTGAAAGACAAAAACTTAATCTAGTGCTGAGAGATTTTTCTTTAAGATAATGTGAAAATGCTCCACCAACACACTACTTCCCAAAACTGCACATCAATTAAGTTGACGATAAACATTAGTTTCATGCATAAAAGAATTTACGAGTTCGCTTTGTGACTTTTCATACATAGCATTGAAATATTCGAGAGAAATTTGGTCTACTATCCAATATCAATTAATAGAAACATATCCCATATCTTAGTGATAGATATCTTTCGTTTGCAAATAATTTGACTTACCTAGTTTAGGTAATTTTAGTTTAGTTTGTGTGAATTTATCTAAACTATTCCAACCGGAGCTTTTACAAGGATACACATCTTTCGCTGCAAGACTTGGAATAGAAATGGGACTCCAAAAGCATCATTTCCTTCAGGGACTCTTCAAGAAATTTCAATATATTGGAGTAACGAACAAAAAACCTGCATTTGCAACGTCTTGGGCGTTCGAACCCGGTTTTGCTGGTGAATATTTAGGTCAGCAGAGATGGAATCTTAAAGGCATTTACTTCGTTCAACTTGTTGCAATGTCTTTTTTATTTGCCTCGTTACTTCAGAACACGTAATCCTGTGCTTTCCAAGTTCTTTGAAATTTTAATGACTATTAATGTCACAAAAAATATCTCTCCGTAATTTTAATTTGCAGCATTTGTATACGAATATATTACAAAGCAAAAATATGCTTTCCATAAATATATATTTGTAAGTCCTGACGTTGTAAAGAACAAACAAACAATTTGTGGAATCAACCTACACCACGAAGAGAGTCGCTATTGGCAGCCTTCGCAATGGTGTAAAAATTACTGTCAGACTTGTTCAAACTAGTAAATTTGCTATTCCGCAGCAGAAAAAAACCATACCAGTATATCTATCCAGGCTATCTATCAAAAATCATACCAGGCTATCCGACAACAGAAAAATGTGATAAATTTTGATACACATATATACAAATATAGTTTTGAATTATTTGTAGGTTGTGTAATTGTAAGTCCTAATATATGAGAAGACAATATGGAATATATTTTGTTAAAAATATTTAAAAAAAATCTAATAACTTATAAAACTGTATACTGTTTTTGTTTCAATGACACAAAATACAAAAATGATTCACCTATGACCTATGTCCCAATTTTATATAATTAGAACCGAATATATTATGTATATTGTTGATTTAATTTGTCTTGCTGTGTTTTCGTTTACTATCATTGACGTATAGAAAGGCGCACATTTTTTTTGTATTTAGCTACTCGATTCTATTAAGGTTTATGCTAGTTTATTAATGAACATATAGATTAATTCCGTATGTTAATAAATTGAATTTTATTGAAATAACTCAATTAGTTTTAGGCTGAATTTAAAGACCTCTTATTATTCCAAAGGAATATGTAAGAAAGCGTACAAAAAATATTTAAACAAGAACAGGCGCATGTTCATTATTTTAAAGAGAATAACTTAAAAAGTACCTGGCTAATCATAAAATAGTAAAAACTGGCTCAAAATAGAGCATTGAGATAAAGAGCGTATAATATCGATATACACAGTTGATGAAATTTCAATCGTGTATGGGAAGTATGGGAAGTTGTATGGACGCCTACCGGTTGATATATATATATATATATATATATATATATATATATATATATATATATCTTCTGTTTAACTAATATATATATATTTGCGAAATAGCCCACTCCACTTGTATTTTGAAACTATCGTAGGTAGCTTTCATGAGATCATCACCGCGAAGTCTCGATAAAGACTATAGGATAATACGAAAAATGTGTTTAAAATGTCTCATTAATACGTTTAGGAAGAAAGAACCAAGGATTACTATTATGAGCGTAAAATTATCACCTGGTCGTAAGACTAGATAAAGCATGAGCAACGTTGAGCGAACACCAAAACACTATTAAGTCATTCGACGCTCCAACACCGAGTTTAATTCGAACGAGATCAAATGAAATTAAAATACGAAATGGGACTAGGTCTCAAAATATGAAATTGGATTCTTCGACCCAATCTGGCAATGTCTTTCTCGTGAATTATTAAGAGACTTGTCTTAGAAATATGAACATATGTACCTACAATATATATTTGCTAATAAAATCAGTTTTAATTTAACAATTATTATTACGTGCATGGTTACGGTTTAGGTTTCTATTTTGTTCACAATCTTTTAGTATTCGTTATCATACTACGTTTTCTCCTCTAAACCTTCGGTTATAAAGGCATTGAATATCTATGCATTTGTAACATAAACATATATGTTTCGTGACTTCACAATATACAGACGGATATCGCTCACTTATTGCTCTATTGTATTCCTAATAGCGCTAAACACATTCATTTGAGCAACGAAAAAGCGGTCTAAGCCTGTTCATTTATATCATGGAGCAACAGGTGTCTTACGTCGGGAAACATTTTTATTCTACGTAATGTATCACTCGACTGCTACGAATGCTCGAGTGTCGTACGCGGTTAAATATCGATATCGATTAAACCTGACCCCAGTCGATATTTCAAATATTCGTGCCCTCGCGTTATTTATGGCGTCTCGTGCTCTGGTGCGATATAAGGATTTTATTGGTGGCCTCTGTCACCTTTCGGCTTTTAATTGAATCGTTAAGTCCGATTGGTTGATTTGTCGGCGCGTTCTGCTGAGTAACGTGTCTCGGGGGACAGAGGCGTTCTACCGTGGGCTCGTCATGCAAATTATCGGAAATAAGCAATTAAGATATTTTAATGAGACATTCGTTATGTTTGAATATTGGAATATCGAATATAATAATTACATTAAATGTTGTACTCGTTGAAAATTTTCACGGAAGATATTTTTGTGGATGTTTTTACAGTACAAATAACATGTTAATGGCAAAAATAATTTTAAATTTTTAACATAAAATTCATTTTTAACATAAAATAATAAATTTACTAATATTTCTTTACTATTTAATATCCAAATCAAGGAGACAGTCACTTGATAGTCGAATTAAAAGTGTATTACAAATGCGCCTGTAATCCCCGAACAGGTAGGCAGAGGAGTGCACAACAATCCCACGCTTCACCAGTTACGTTTACGTCTCATTATGGAATAGGTGGTGAGCCTATTGCCATACACCGGACTCCGAATCACTATTTGAAAATCTAATTTAGTAAAATTTTGTAGTGCTAGACCCGTGAATCGAGCCCGGGACCTCCGGATCGGCAGTCGCACTTGCAACCAATACGACCAACCTTTGCAGTCTATCTTCTTAGAAAGGGTAGATAGAGGAACAGAGTACATTCCTACGATCCGCATGTTGAATACTAAATTCCACAAAGGGATAGGCCATAAGCCCATTGCCCTATACCATACACAAATTTAGACTCCCGGATTCTATTTGAAATTCTAAATTAAAAAAAACCCTCAATCAGTAGTCGCGTTTGCATCCGCTCTACCTTCGGGCGCCGTAATTATCTACTATCGCACGATGAAACGACCATCGGAGCGGTCCAAAAAAGTATTGATTGTTCTTGGTTACTTTTCAGAACACTGTATTTTGCATATATTACTATGCATTATCAAGATTATACGTATATTGTTAAGGTAGTGTATATGTTTCCTGCTTGTTCATTGTATGCATATCTACTTTGACTGAATACTGAATGATGAAATTTATTTCAAACAAAGCGTCGAACAATAAATTAATTGGAATACACTTTTCGTTTCTGTAAAAAAATTATAAATATACATAAGCCTCTTTCTGACCTTCTGTTGAGCTATCAACAAATATGTTGATAGCACTCTGCTTGATGGATACTTACCTGGAATGAGATAAATGAAACATTTTCAATTTGGAACATGATTGTGAAAGTATATTTTCTGATATTTTCAGATATTAATTTGTTTAATACTTTTTCTATAATTTTGAAATTGTGTGCTTGTGAATGGTGTTGAGAACGCAGTAAATCTGTCTTTAAGTTGATCAATACATGTCAATGACATACAAAATTCGGTTGAAGCGGCAACAAACAAATAACTCTTTGTATGCTATTTACGAATACATAGTAATGATATATGAGATATCCAGACATTGTAAAATGTATCAAACTAGTTGTGCTCGCGGCTTACCCGCGTGGAAATCAGTTTTTACGTAAAACAAAATTAAATGAACAAATATCCACCCATACCTACAAACTTTCGCGTTTTTATTTAAATGAGTAACAAACATCCATCCAAACTTTCGCGTAATTTCAATTCAATCAGCCGAAAATTATATTTTATCCCTTAAGGGTTGAAATTTATAAAAATCCTTTCTCATGGGATGCCTACATCATAGTTGCTTTATGCATGCAAAGTCTCAGCCCGATCGGCTTAAAATTGACAAAGTTTCATACAAACTTTCATCCCCTATTTTATTCCCTTGGGGGTATGATTGATCAAAACCCTTTCTAAGCCGATGCCTACGTCATAACATCTACCTGCATACCAAATGTCAGCCCGATCCGTCCAGTGGTTTGGGCTGTTGTGTTAGATCAATCAGTTGAAAATCTAAGAAGATTTATACAAACTTTCATCCCCTATTTTATCCCTTTAGGGGTGGAATCAATATCCTTTCTTAGGGTATGCCTACGTCATAGTAGCTTTATGCATGCAAAGTCTCAGCCCGATCTGCTTAAAATTGACTAAGTTTCATACAAACTTTCATCCCCTATTTTACCCCCTTTGGGGTAGAATTGATCAAAATTCTTTCTTAGCATCTACGTCATAACATCTACCTGCATGCCAAATTTCAGCCCGATCTGTCCAGTGGTTTGGGTTGTGCGTTGATAGATCACTATGTCAGTCAGTCAGTCACCTTTGAGTTATATTTAGATTAACTATGCGAATGTACTCGAAAGTATTGTACAAGGCTTATTAATATTGTACAAACAGACATACCAGTCTTTAAATGTATATAATTAAATCAATCTGCTTGTTGACATATTTCAAATTAAGAGGAAGCTTCAAAGGCTGATTAAATTCATTATTTCGTAGCGTTGTAAACTCAAGAAATAGCTCCGATTACCTATCTCTTTATAATTTTTTTTCTAATACATTCGCGTTCGTATTTCCCTTTTATCTTGTATTAATTACAAGTATCGTATACACTTGAACGTTTTATTTGTACAAGATCAGTAATTTTTGAACGATGACAATTCGAATGTTTCAAGAGAAAAAATTAAATAAGCTATTTTTAGAATTCTTTACATTATTATGTGCAAAACGTAAAACATACATCTAGTAGCCTATAGTAGCTAGAAAAAGAAATATGTCAACTGTGGATTAAATTTGCTTTTCACATTGGAAATTACGAGAGCTTAAGTACAATACAAAAGACTCAAAACCCAATTCGACCGGGGAAGTTATCCGAGTTGTCTTAAGTCCGGTATAAATAAACAAGTACGAGAGCCCTCCAAGTTTCCGAAGAAGCGTCATATATACGAAATTAGGAAAATTTGGGGAAACTTTTTATTAAAGAACTCTGTTTAAGCGCAATACGTAGTACAGGGTGGTAATCAGATACCTGAGTTGGTGAGAATTCTAACAGCGTAGGTAAAGTAATGTAATTACGGATTTGAAAGGGTCGCGCCAAGCTAAAGGGCAATCCAAACTTGAGGCAAAATCAGGTCAGCTTTGTCATTCCTTGGCAAGAACAAGGAGATTTTATGACAAGCAGGTAGTCACTGTCGCCATGTACACCCTCGTCAGCCGCACTACATGGGAACATAATTATCACAACACAGCCATATTACGGCGATATGGTTTCCGGGACCAATTTCTTGGCCCTTTGATGCTCTCTTTCCAATTACAGGCAAATTGAATTATTATCAAATATAATCTATTATAGACTTCTTTAATGTATAGCTAGTAGCTTATGGAACCTGTTTTGAGATTAATGCTATGCAGTGCGCGAATTAAACGGAATACGTGTGAATATTTTTTTAAATACGATACAACAATTACGTTAAATTCTATGCAAGAGTCAGTCTATCTAACATCTAGGAGGTAACAATGACGGCTGTGTAACTATGCCAGTTCATTTGTTATAGATTTGGTTAATTTAGCTATCGAATATTTTAGTGTACAACACACCCATTTATTAATTATAAATACTATTTACAACATATATGTATATGTATAATTAATATTTGGGAAAATATTGTGTTAAAATATAATAAACCCTAAAAATCTTTAGTATTTATTAAATATTTAGAGATTTCTTGAGCCAGAATCATTGCTGCATCTATACCTTCTGGCAACTAATATTTTTATAATGTTTATTTCCCTGTCGAAGATGTAGTAGAAAACATACAAAAACAAGGCTTAAAAGAAGCAAAGCCACCAGTACATGTACCCGTGCGGCTTAGAAAATATTATAGAAATCATTTACATTCCAGAGAAGAAGAATATCAAAAGGAAACCTGCAAACCACAGAGTTCTCCTTGAGATTTGTTAAAGAGAGCAATGTTTGTGAAATTAGGAGACCATTGTCAAATACCAGTTTTTGAACGCCGGTGCCTCATTCTAAGGTTATTGTAACTTAAGAAGTAAATAAGAAAAATATAATTATAGGTACCATTGAAGTACAATCTTATTCGTTCACAAGATTGGGACGATACCATACTGTGTCAGCTAAATTTTGCACGCAGATTTCAGCGTGTCTATTTTAGTATTTGAAGTGGACATGTGAAATTAATTCAATTTGGAAATCGTGCAACTGTTTCTGCAGGAATAGTGATGTTGTGGAATATTATTATGTTAAATGAAATAGTAACGATTCATTTACTCATACATTTTCAGTTGAAATTATGATAACTGAAACGAGCTCAATGATTTCGAGATGTTTCTGATGTTTTACATTGGTTGACCTAAATAATCGTTAAATGAGATCGTATAATAAGACGTTATTCTTCCCCGAAGGTGTGGTCTCAAGTTTCACAAG
Source organism: Mysoria sejanus stolli (assembly GCA_018245835.1). NCBI lineage: Eukaryota > Metazoa > Arthropoda > Insecta > Lepidoptera > Hesperiidae > Mysarbia > Mysarbia sejanus. Next base: position 4,125 of record DWEJ01002138.1, on the reverse strand, counting down.
TTATGTGGTTCGCGCCATGAAATAGGGGTTCAGTATACTGCCATAAATAGGTTTCAGACCGATATGCCCTGCTCTTGGGTATTACAAATTAGAAAAACCCAACAATACAAATGATAATTATAATAAATTACGTTTTATTTTCCAGAAATATTTATGTACATTGATCCGCCGACAATACGTCAACTTCCACCCTAAAAGCGAAACTTAGGTAACCGACGTCATCGCCGTGTAACGAAGCGAAGTTGCGAATCACGGCGGTGTTTCGCGAAAACTAGCGACGTTCATTAGTTTTGTGACTTGCACGTGTCTTCTACTTGACAGACATGTTGTGTAGTAAACTTTGAATATATGTATATATATGTATAATTTATTGATTTTAAAAATTGTATAAACTTATTGATTTTAGTGATTCACTTAGATCGCATTTGTTACTGGCCCGTTGGCGCGGCGGTTAGTTGCGCCGGGGATCGCGCGTTCGATTTTCACCTGTAATATTGTGATAAACATGAGCATTTGTCCTATGTATCTTGCTTAAATATAATGTATAATAATAATATGTTTATATAAATATTTATATTATTAGCCTGCTGGTGACTATAAAACAAGCTGTCTTGATTCTCACATCTTCATGCTTATAAGAGACTTGGCGTAACCATTGAATAGTGATATAAAAAAATCGTGTTTCTGCTCGGTATTGTTACCACAAATAACAATGTAACATCGCAGGTACAATGACTCCGCGCTACACAGATCAGCCAACATACAAATTAACCGTTTGGTTTCCATACATCTGCGTTCGCATTGAATTTAACTGGGCCGGGGTGCTCTTAACACATTGTTATTTCTGGGTATGACCCAATTAATTTGTAAATTTTTGATTCGGTGTATTTTATTTCTCGCGAAATAATAAAGGCCAATGATCACACTGAGGGGAAATTATATAATAACATCTGCTATTTTTTATCAATGAATCTTGTCTGTGGTTGAAAACAGTGTTTTTAAAATAAAGAAATTTACCTTGTTTTCCGAATTTCTACCTTGACACTATAAGGAAAAAGGCCGAGAGTGAAATGAAATACTGATGGAATTAATGCGTATTTAATCAGAATTAACGTTTCATTAGAGAAAATAATTCATCTATTATATAAAAGACTTGTTTGTTAACAAATAAAATGAGATAAACGATAATTACCTTTCGAAAGAATACCTATAAACAACGCTATAGATTTGTTTGCATGAGTTTTTGTGGACTATTCTGTCGTAGTGAATGTGGAGACCGAAGCTCATACAACCATAAGCGCAATCAAAATGCTTTCATTTAAATTGGTTGAAGAGTTTTGAATGGGAGAATCATGTGTGTATGTTTAAATTATCAGTCCGGCCGGAAATAGAAGCCGAAAACTCCTGTTCGGTAAACTGGCAGCTATATGTTGATCATTTCAGAACTGCAAACGCATCAGCATAAAGTTGAAACAACTTATAATATTATTAATCAAATAATCCATTAAACCATACTATTTTTATAAAACAAAATGAAATATCTCGTTTTTACTAACTTTTTTGGTATTTGTCTTTGAACATAGAATGCTAAAGCTTGCTTTGTTACTCTAGCTTCCAAACCAGATCACAATTAAAAATACTGAGAGAAAATCTTTGAATTTTCTTATGTATGTTTGTTCCATCATAGGTAAAAATCTTCCCAATCGTATAAATCAGTTAAGAGAGTATTATAGTACATTTATAAGAAAAAATATTTCTAAAATAGACACCAAGAAAGTTTACTATTCTCAGACGAGGACTGCAAACAATATTAATATCGATGAAAATCTGTATTGCAGTGTCGTAATAAATCGGATTGAAAACTAGAATTTCTTTTCCTTTGAAGTAATACTGCCAGTTCATCACAGATTCCCGGTTTGAAATAAAATATCGAAGGATATCATATTTTTTTTTTATCTATTTCTGCTTTTATAGCCAACGAACGTTATCACAAGCTTGTCAATCGAGGTTATTTTTGATACGAGATGAGTGTTACAGACGTTAAAAGAACACGCGGAACGTTCTTTTAACTGCATTAGTACTTTGTTTGATTTACATAACACAAAATGTTACAAAACACTTTCTATAATAACCAGTATGGCTAAAAAGTGGGTAAATACAATTTTCACTGATTAGAACGAGTATAATGAATTTAGTCATTCGCAAGTTCGTTTACTCGGGGCGAATGTTTGCACAATAAGTAGAGGTTAATTCAATTATGTGTTTAGTAGTGTCCATCGGCGGGGCTCACGGAAGTGGCGTGCATCAATCATTTTCTCATCCACTTTGTGTCAACTTCATATTTTGATGGCGATATGATTGATCGTCGTTGCTACGTTGTCATTTAACACGACGAAATCATGGGGGGTTCGGGGCGGGAGAGGAATACCGATTGTCACGAACGAATCGTGACCTGAAAGTTGATCAAATTTCTACTGTTGATATACCATTAACATATAAATCAACGTTCATAAGTCGCAGACTTTGCTTTACGGTGTAAAAATAAAAATGAACCGCGCCGAACGGTCCCCCGGCAGCGTTCCCGGCGGCTAAGGCGACGACACAAAACGAAGAAATACGATTTCTTCCACGACTACAAATACTCAAGACAGAACGGCTCGCGAATTGCACACTGTTGGTGGTTTGTGTAAATAATTGAATAACACTTTTGTCATTTTTTCGCCGTTAACAACTTAACCTTGCAACAATGTGCTTGCAGGCACAATAAGTGTTATTTGTTTGTATTCAAATGGGTTAATTAAATACGTTTCATTGTATTATTAAGTATTGGTTTTATTAAGCCTTGATAATTAACTTCTTCATAAAGTTATGCAATTCGTTTTGGTTCATCGGTACGTTCTTAAACTAGAATATCATTGGTTTGATTTATAAAGGTTTATTTGGCACATGATGTTCTCTGCCCAGCACTTAAGAAAGCCGGCATGATGATATTATAGAGGTATTATTTGTTTGTGGTTAGTGTCAACTAGTCCAGCCACCAATCAGAAATATAGGTACTAGAGATGAAGGTTTATCTGTTTATAATGTGGTTGTCACATTGATAAATTGCCGAAGTGTTTGGAATTGCAAGTAAATGACATTTGACAGTCTCGATGCACGGAAATATATTTGATATTTAGCGTTCCAAATAGATCTGACTCCACTGCACCGCTTATACGGATCGTGATCGCTATATTATTGTGTCCGTAAATTGAGTAATATAGGATTTTAAAACGAGAAAAGAAAGAAAGTCTAGTTGTAAACAAGTAGTTGTATTATTTGCTTTAAAAATCACAACGGGGTTGTGTTTATTTTTGTTGCCATGAAATCTCGTGGTATGAACAAATATGAAGTGAAAATTCATATTTACATAAAGGGCGTATGGAATGATGGTTTCTTCTAAAATACCATGTCTAATAATTAAAATGAACAATTATAACATTAATATTACTATAAGAAAAACACTCAAGAATTCAGTGAAAATTCAATCACAATTCAAATGTTAATCCATGTTTCTGAGTCAACTTAAATATATTTATAGCAAAGTGCAGCGCACCAGTCATAACGACTGCTATTTTACACAAATTTTCATAACGAGGAAATGATAAAAAATAAATGTCTTTGATTTAATAGGGAAGCGAGAAGGCGTCCGCTTTACATTATAGATTTGTATGCAGCCAATACGACTAGCAATCTGACAAAATGGCCAATTACTTCTAACATGGACGACTTACTTCCAACAGCGCGCACGAGCGCACGCGTCTTTCACTGGAAAAATGAACCTCTCATGAAATTTAATGTGGAAATGTCTTGAAACGACGCCAAACCCACGCTTGAATTATTTATGTGCCACTATTTTAATGGCGTCCCCTTTCCTTCATTACAGCAAAAGTGTTTCTTAATTTTCAATGCTCATTCACTATTCCAATTCGCTGTCAGATATTATAGTTGAAAAGAAGTACGGGCTATGACTCATTTAGATTGCACTTTGCAATTCATATTCGTGATGAATTTTATAAAAGAACTTTGTGAAAGTGCGATTTATATTGGATGTAGAGCAACCTTTATTGGATAGTACTTTTTTGG
>DWEJ01002137.1:0-11890 GCA_018245835.1 Mysoria sejanus stolli | reverse complement strand
TGTAGTTTCCGTGGTGTAGCGGTTATCACATCTGCCTAACACGCAGAAGGTCCCCGGTTCGATCCCGGGCGGAAACAATCTTTTAAAAAAAATTAATCACTGTCAAAAATTTTAAAAGTGAATAATAGAAAAGACAAAATAAATTACCTGAAATGTTAAGTTCTTTCATATTGTTAACATTAATTTTTATCGTTCTGATTTTAGATACCTCTATCTACTTTAGATAACTATTCCTCCATAAATCAGAAAAATAAAGCTATCCTCCTTACCGTCTTTTCCTTAAATATTAATATATTATTTGTACTTTAGACACCAAATAGAAATATCCTAAGCCTTTTCACCACAATATTCGCAGTTGAATACCACAATATCAATTTTGAGGACTATAATGAACAGGAAAATCCATACAAAAACGTCACCATTCCGTGATTTAAACAATATTATATTACAAAGCGACACCCATAGAGACGTTTGATATCCTTCCCTTATTGTTTCATATCAATTTACAAACCACTTTGATGTTGCGAATACAACAATATCTGTAGTGATAATTAATATTTTAATAAACGCATAATCATGAACCGTTCAATGTTATTATACTTTGATATAATTGGTGTACTAGTTAATACACTGGTGAGAGTTTGTCAGGGTGATATATTGGGACCCACAATGTAGACGTCAGTTTGAGTAATGAATTATTATGTACACGTAATATATTTAAGAAACAATAATCAAATTAATGGATAATGACAAATAAATTGAATGTACATATTATCCTTTTCTCGTAATCCAATTGCCTATTCATGACCTATAAATGCCTTTAATTATAATAAGTTATGTCTACATTGTGCATTAAGGTCTTAGGGGTAATCGATTCTTACTTTACAGTTATGTTACGCTATGTTAGCCAACACCATCAACAGAGGTTTATAAATTAGTATACATAAAAACTACAAACGATAACATTAGTAACAATGGTTTTATAAAAATTCCATTATTAAACATATATTAAAAATTATTTATTGGTTTATAGTTTAGAATAAGATCAACAAAATATAGGTAATGTGAAATGCTGCATAACTGATGATTGTGTCGTAAAGCATTTGCCTATCTAAGACTAACCAACATGAATCTATACAATGACTTGCATAAAAGTGCGAAACATTCATTATGTGCGAAAAATTAAATTAAAACAAACCTCCTCTGTGGTAGCTTAATAGGTAGCCGTCCGACGCATGGAATCAATTTATTTCTCTTTTGTTTTCTCCAATTTCCGCATGTATTTTTATTTATACTACGGTTTCATTTTCCGATATTTCGAAGCACAATTGCCTGGCTACTATTATTTAAATTTGCAAAGTTTCACAAAAGGCATCAGGAACAATAATACCTTTGTTGGTTCATTATTAAGTACAAGGCTTTCGCAGAATATGAAAAAAAAACGTAAAGGAATATTATTGCAAAATATAAATATTCCATTAAATAATGCGTGTATCAAGAGGGTGATGAATGTGGCAGACGCACAGCATGTGTGTAAGGATAAAGATTTAACATTTCATACTCTGTCTGCTAATGAAAACCATAGCACAATTGTCTAATTCACCATAGTGCATCATATCAGGAATTATATCGTTAACAAGTTAACAAGTCTAGTACGGAACTATATTCGGCCGTAATTTGCGACATGACACTCTGTACGAAAAGGATCTCCTGAATATACTCATACTCCATGACACACACTCCTTTACCATAAAAACAACTAACATTACACGAGTGCAAACAATCATTTCCTCAAACTGTCTGTTGTATTATAAAAAATAGAACCTTGCGTCGATGTTTATAGAGTCTACATTCTGTTAAGGAGTTATAAAATAAATAGGGGTGTCGAGAACTGGATAATTATGTAGACGCAACATTGAGTGTTTTGCTTAACTGTCAACTATGTGGCTTCATAAAATGGCAGTAGCAACCCTCAATACTTCATATACGCTCGTATGTTTCAATTATTTGAAGTGTAAAAGATCGATTCAATCGCGAGTTCACACCTTGATTGGAGTCGCAAAGAGAATAATGAGAGCTTCACTGACTGGAATGAGCTGGAATGTTTAAATTAGAATGCTTTGTAGGCGATATTTCTGAAAAACGTGCTTAAATTAAAATAGGGTTCTTGAAATTGATTTATTAGAATGTCTAAGAGAATTATTACACTGGCATATTTTTGTTCTTTTGAAATATTTATTTTAATAAAGGCACATAATTATATGATTGTGATTTAAAAGTTAATCTGTTAACTGTATGTATAACTATGTATACTGAAGGAGTTGAGGTTCAAGGCCAGTGCACCTCTCTGACTTCATAGAGATGTTCTTAGAATAGGTTTGACAAAAACGAGTATTTCCGAAAAAGAAAATGTGAGTTAGTCCTATACATATCATAATATATAATATACTCTTGTATTTGATGATGATGATGATCCTGTTATCCCCATGGAGGTAGGCAGAGGAATGTGGTATATTCCCACGTTTCACCATATATATTTACGTTCCACTATGGAATAAGTGATGAGGTTATTGCTATTCACCGGCCACGTATCCAGACTCTGAGCCACTAATAGAAAATCTAAGTGAAAATAATCCAGTGGTGCCCTACTGAGGATTTGAACGCAAGACCTCTCGATTAGCAGTTAAAATGATCATGATAATATAATACTGCATAACACTAAACGTAATATACAAATAACACTGCTTAATTAAATGTATTATTTTCACCTGATTTCTATGCAAATTACTCCTAAAACTTTTATTCTTAATAGAAACTCAATGAAATTTTATTTAGTAATTCGTTGACATAGACAAAACAATTAAGTATAGTTTTACTTTATTGAGATGACATAAGATATAATAAATATTAACTGAATTAACATCATTAACGATTGGCAGATATTTACAGTATTCTGAGTCTAATGTACCTACAACACAACGCCTTAAGCTAGTTTAGTCGGATAGAATTTCTCAAAGTTTGCAATGAAAATAAATACAATGTGAAAATAAATAACTTTAATTACGTTTCAAATACTTATTCGATGGAAGAACGTAAACATTATGTCATGCTTGTGATTCCCAAAGAAATAGGCAGAGGAATCTAGGACACTCCCACGTTTCACCACTTACGTTTATGTCCTATTATGGAATAGGTGGTGAGCCTATTGCCATACACTCGGCGCATATCCAGACTCCGAGCCGCTACTAGAAAATTTAACTTGGAAAAATTTGATAGTGCTCGACCCGGGAATCAAACCTTGGACTTCTCGATCGTCAGTCGCACTTGCAACCAACACGACCGACGAGGCAGTCGAATATGTAATAATAGACTTATTATACAGTAACGAATGTAAGTACGAGTGTGTTTTAGGTATTACAAAACATTGCACCCTCCAGTTCGGTATATTCAACAATACCTGTTTTCAGCATAGGCCCTATTTAGTTCGAACTAAGTAAATGACATTACCCACGTGTGTATCCAGGCAAAACAATTTAGCCTTACAGTGACGCGCTAACGAAGGCAGCACGCGCAAACTTGTTACCGCCACGGTAAACATAACGAACACTGTCAAGCTAAAACTTTCCTAGAATGTAAACTGACAATTTAATAAAGTAAATAAATTGTGCAGCACTTGCACAAAGAACAATCAAATTTGACTGCGACGAGATAATTAAACATCTTTTATTTTTTTGTTCTTGTTAAAGAACGGACAATTAGGCGACAATTTTAAGATGTATTGTAGACTTTAAAACTTTCTATATATTTATAGAACTACATAATTCTATCGCACCAAATTGATGATTTTTTTTTTATTTGAACAAAGTAGACGACGAGCGGGTAATACACGGTAATGAACACTTCGGCCATGGATAAGGCAGAGATAAGATTTGATAAGACAGATATCTAGAACAAAACTTTAAGAAAACTGTTGATTATTAATATTTATAATTCCAAAAAGGGTTCGTTGTTATTCAAACGATTATTAAATATTAATTATAAGATTGTACGCACCCTACCGGTTATTATAAGGAAGCAACGCCATTTACATAAGAACACAAATAAGTACCTCCAAGAACAATAATAATTGTGTTCCGATAAAAATAGGTCTAGTTCAAACTCTGAGACTATAAATCACACATTTTATAAATCATAATTTATCCAATAACATGTTAGGCAAGCGAAATATAAATGAATCTAAATCTAATAAATCTCCGCCTTTTTATGTATCAACATCATCATCATCATCATCATCGTCAGCCTCTTAATGTCCACTGCTGGACATAGGTCTCCCCTAATCGGCGCCACTCCATCCGGTCCTAGGCCTTTCGAATCCAGCAGCTTCCCGCTGACTTCTACTTCTTCTTCTGTCTTTTTTTATGTATGTATAAATATAAATGTAAATGAAAAATAAAATTTCACGTTTCCCACGAAAGAAATGGTATGTGACAACATTAAAAATTTTATTTTAATTGCCAAATAGTTCGCCATGGCGATGTGTGCGCGGGCACTGCAGTTTAGAGCCGTATTGACGCTAACGAAGGTGATGCCTAAACTTGTTACCGAAAGCCAAACAACACTCACGCTTTATTAACTCGCGCACCCCTGGTATACAGCACACCCAAAAATCTTTACCAACGTACGTACTTATAAACTGTACGCATTTAAAAATACTTCATGTCTGAGAGTTATGAGATTCATTAAGTAATTAAACAATTATCTGTCTTTATCAAAATCGGTCCGCTGCTGCATGGACGCCTACCCCATGTAGCTTTTTGCGCATATTTCAAAAACCAGACGTGTGTGTTGGGAATCCAATTTACTATGATTTGCCTTAAATAAAATTAATTACGATTTGACATTTTTATGCAAGTCCAGAAGTAACGAAATATGTATGGCACTGAATCTAATTACATTTTAAAATCTGAATATACAGCACTGATTTAGATTATTAAGCAGACTTTTCATGTACTTAAGGTACACTATGTTATAGAATAAATGTCATGAAGCATAAAAGCGCGCGTCATTAAATCGAACAACAGTTATGTGAATGCGCACGAAAATTTCGCCTTTGATGAAATTAAAGAACGGATTGTGCGTAAGGGTATTTAATGATGAGAAATATGTTTGATTCTATCATTTTGTATACTAACAATTTTATGCGTTCGGTGCGTAATGAAGCAGACGTTGTAGTCAGCGCGGGTGAAGGTGGTTTAAATTGTATGACGCGGGTAGACAGGGGTTAGGTGTCTGCACTCGTGCTTGCTCATATTTCACGTTTAATTTCATATGAAATTGCGCTTGCCGCGTCCCTGTATTCATGCAGCCACGGATTATAAATCATGCATAATTATATTTCATAGATATGATCACGCGTATCTCCCATAAACTAAGAGTTTCAACACGGAAAACAAACACGGAAAAACACGAAGCTATGGTTAGTAAACTAGACTTCAAAGCAGAGGACGTCAGTGCAATTTCTGCCCCGACGAAATATTTATGGGGCATAATTATTTCTTGTGTTTCTTTACAAAAAAAGAATCTGAAACTATATATTGTGACGTATAGATATAGGTTATCAACTATCTGGTTAACACAACACACGCTTTTTTCAAACTTACTGGCAGTAAATGGGCGGTGAGAAAATTTTGCAAAAGAAAAAATAGATCATACCAGCTTCCATACTAAAATTGTACACCGACATCTGTTTAATATTTATAAAGAAAGACATATTTCTCATCATACGGAGGACGATGTTGACTATGAAAATAAAAGGAACAAGATCGGAATTTTTATTTTAGTTTGCGATGCAATCTCTGTAGAAGTCTTTGTATTGTACATTAGATATTGTATCGGACTTCACTGTCTGTTCCATTATAAACATTTCATTTATACTGATTCTTGTCATATTTTATTCTTGCAACGAGAAATAGAAAATTTTTGCCGTGTCTCCTGCGTTACCAGTCTATAATAAACCAACGTAGATGTTACAAGTGACACAGGAGATCACATTTTGCTTTATTACCATTGCCATTTATCAAATAATTTTAATTTTACAAAACATACAATAGATTTAAATCTTCTCCGTATTGTACAGTGATTTGTGTTTAATTATATTATGGTAATGTCGTGCAGATAAAAATTTCCTTTTCGATAATAACATAGCTAAAACCGATTTAATGCTTAACAAAAATGCAAAACACGGAGACTTTTAAGACAATAAAAGGGTCCGAACATAATAAATAGTATTAGAAATACACCAATTATGATAACAATACTTCAATTTGAAAAAACCACAAAGTTAAGCTAGTCTACAGATAAACATATTCTATCTCTTCATTATTGAAACAGAGCTGATGTGGAGGCATCCCAATCAATCGGAGCATTCGACCAAGCGCTTGGTACATACCGGCGTCCAGCTTACCACGGACTTTGATTGCCCTTAGCAATCTCAGAACTGTTTGCAGAAATCTTTGCAAGCCCGAAGTGCGTGGATCCAGTGACGCTGGTTTGAGGTCAATCACAAAGTAATTGGCTGCAGGAACTCGATACCCGTGAAATGACGACTGCCCCCTGACAAGGGTGTTCCGTATGCTTCAAGTATTTCCATTTAGGTTAACACCCTCTAACGTTCAGGGGATGTTTTTCACAGCAGAGTACCCGTAGCAGGTCAAGCACACAGTTTATTGTCTTGAGTGATCTTAGGGTGTTGCGCATTATATGTTGCAATATTCGCTCCTCATAAAATTATTGACTGACCCGTGTTGCAAGTGTTTTTAAAAATTGGGAGAACCTGTGTTCAAATGCCGGATTGGGCACTATGGGATTTTATAAGTTAGTTCTTCTGGTAGTTGCTCGGAGTTAGGAAAGGTGTCCGATGTATGGAAATAGGCTCACCACCTATTCCATAGTGGGACGTAAACGTAACTAGTGAAACATGTGGGGGTACTACACTTCTCTGCCTACCTCTTCGAGGATTACAGGTATGATGTTACTTACTGATGTTACCTTATATTATACAAAAGTGTACTTCTGAATGAAAATACACTGAAAATGTAACATCATACCTGTGATCTCCGAAGAGAAAGAGATGGGAGTGTCGTACGATTCACCAGTTACGTTTATGTGATACGATGGAATAGATGGTGAACTATTTCACGATTAATAAATCAGTGACCGAAACAAAGTACGCAAAAACCTGCATGATTATCTCAAACGTGGTGTACCCGTACCAAAAAAAGAAATAAAACGGAATATGAGCTGCTATACACATATTTGTATGTACAGTGTAGGTATACATAACGCACAAACGCATTCCCGTACATTAGCGTTCCGGCGCACCCCGCTCAACTCTATAACCACACATAATTGTTCCCTAAACAGACAGGAGGGCAGCCACATCACGGTATGGATAATTGATCGGTACACTAACATGGTGAATTGGGGATTCTTACAGGCAACCCATTTCATTTCCAAATTGCACTAATTTCAATTTCGATCATTTTAATGAATCAATTTTGATCGTATCAAAATTAATTTTATTGGCTAATTATACATGTTAGTATGTTAAAGGATGTTTAGGATAGAAAATCTGTCTACATCCTCGAAATTGGAGCCAGTGATTGATAATTTCGCGAATTCAAGCTTCTGTCCAAGCCGTAGTCTATTCACTTTAGTTAAAAAGTTTGTAGCGTTCTTATATCAGCTTGAAATATACAAGTGTTCATTCTGCGATGCGCGATGATGTTCTTAAAAAGTGGCTTTCTTGTTACAAAGCCATGTTATTATTATTGTCCTTCACACAATTTCAAATATACGTTCATGCATAAAATATTTTTCCATCAACAAAAGCATGTATTAACTGGTACAATAAAAACAGAATGTATTTACACTTTGTATCAAGGTTACTACATCTCCATTTTAATGTTTATTATTTTTACAGTATTTGTTTAGAAGTTGCCTGAAAATATTTCTTATTTACTGCATTTTAATACAGGGGTCTCTTTGGAGACGGTAAACGTTCTTTGTCTGATAACTTAATAAAAATGGGATGACTTCAAAGCTTGGGAGGTAATTTATGCATAAGGACTTTCTCAGTAAAGGGTTTTCCTGTACTCCACAAAAGACGCAAAACATAAAAGATACAATACTGTTAAGATTATAATATTTTGATGTTTGAAAAACGTAAATTATATCTAAGCGTTTTGCTACTTTATATACATACGAACAAAATTGTATAGTTCTGAAAGGTTATTTTTCCAACCCCTATTTATTGGTCCACATAAATGGACATGGGACTCCCCGCAGAGTGAGAGAGTTAAGGCCATGATCTACCACATTGGCCAGCGCGGGTCAACAGACCAACACAATAAGTAACTTAATGAAGAACTGTAAGGTGTGCAGGTTTTATCAGGATGTTTGGTTCCCTGTTAAAACAAGGGGTATTTAATTTTAGAACGTTCAGTATTTAGAATGAGGTGCGCTGTCAGAACCCAGGTCTAGGAATATGAAAATTAAGTAACTTAGTCGTCGCTAAAACTTGGAATAATAATCATATTGCATAATTACTGAGAACAGACAATTACAACATCCGCTGAACGGGTAGACGCACGAAATTAGTTCTATGTCCATACACTTCTGTTCAATTGAACGTGAATGAGCGTGTTAGTATACTGGTCGCAATCTGTACGTACGGTTGTATTGGAACCGTTAATGAACTACTCAGGTGTGGCCATTTGCATTTAAGGCACGGGTATAACCATTAACAGTTCCATCTCTGGGCGTGGGCTTTTCTCGCAACCGGGAAGGGCCTGGAGCCCACACCTATATGCTGCCCGATGCGGATATGTAAACATATCAACAAGTATTACATTAGGAAATTTTCTGTGGCTCTGAAGTTTTATCGAGTATAATAAATGTATGCTGAAATTATAATAGAATATTCGATTACCATCAAATAACCAAGGGATTAAGCAGTGATAGACTAGGAGTTTACATTGCTACGTCCCACCCTAAAGGTTCTGGGTTTAAATTCAACGTGAGACTTATCACTCACCCAATCAGCTTGTATTTAAACTATTTGGCCAAGAAAATTCTGCAGAGGTCATCCTCGGTATCTTCATCCAAAAAAATTGTATTATACATGGGTTTTGTAGTCTCTAAATCTATTATAATTTCTGTATGTCCGATTCTTATAATGAAAGACCAAATAGAGTTAAGAAAAGCATCTTCAATTGAATACCCCGTTAGTATAGTGGTTACCAGGGCGACTGATTATTATCGAGAGGTTTTTTTAACTTGCGATTCCCAGTAGTATAGATTAGTGCCCGGTGTATGGCAATAGGCTCACGTCCTATAACATTATGGAAGATAAACGTAACTCTTGGATCGTGGGAATGCACTAGTGTTCAGCCTATCTTTTTGGACATTAAAGACTTGATGTTACGTATTTGCGTAATATAATCGCAGTTTGTATTAGACTTTGACATCTTGTAAATCTAAGGTATTTTAAATGGAGAAATGGTCGCATTAAGTAAACATATCATTATCAAGAACCGCATCCTACAGATCGTGATACAAATTGTTTTAATACAAACATTAGTTTACAAAGTAAGAATAATGGTTGTACTGCCTCGAGGTGGCTATATAGATGCTGTACCAGGATATAAGTATAATTCCACAGGAAATACAGAAAATGCAAGTCGCTTGTACAGGGGATACTTTTTGTTGCAACTGCATTCACAGCTCCCAATGGATTCACAATAAACTAAGTTACGAGCTTTCAAAGCGCACACGACCGACTTATAGTGGAAACTACGTAATGTATTTACAATTTATACTCCACAAGCAGAATGTACCGACATTGCTCGATCTTCCGAATAAAATTTATTTAATTTATTTTTATATTTATTTTATATTTATTTATTTACACATAAGTAACAATTGTATTTATATTAAAAATTGAGCAATTATATTTAAAATTATTTTAAATTTTATTTTGATTGTTTTGTCGCCTCAACCCTTTGAGAGAAGATCCACCTTCAAGCGCGGAAAGACACAAATGTGTTGAGGGTGACGACGATAGAGCTTTTCAAAATTTGATATCAGCACTCGCTCTGTAAATTTTAAACAATTGCAGTATTTTAATATTAAAACCGATACATTATAACTCTCTTACCTGTTGCGGATAACAGCCGTACTCTCGACATCAGACTCTATGTAGGACCCTTTGTCATGTATTTTTTGTAATGGTCAAGTGAGGATTGGGAATACTACGGAAACCTTATACTCGTTAGAGAACAATATTATACTTCACAATGACAAGTTTAAGAGACCAAAATTAAATTTACGAATATTTGGTATCCAATGGTTTTGGTATAACCTACGTTCGAGATGGGTCTCGATTTTTTCCTCGATTAAGTAAATTTACTTATATACATACACAAGAAGTGACAGATTCCATCCTCGGACCTTAGTAACATAAGGACACAACCACTAAGCTATCATAATTTTTTTTTTATCTTCACGCCTGTAATCCCGGAAGAGGTAGGCAGAGGAATGCAGAACACTCCCACATTTCACCAGTTATGTTTACGTCCAACTATGGAATAGGTGTTGAGCCTATCGCCATCTATCGGGCACATATCCAGACTCCGAACCACTACTTGAATTAAATTTAATTTTATATTTCCTAGAATTATTTTTCTCGAAAATTTTCTAGTAATTTTCTAAATCAGAGAATTTCTAAATGAGAAAAATTATTTTTATAGTGTTCGACCTGGGAATCGAACCCAGGACCTCCCGATCTGCAGTCGCACTTGCAACCACACGACCAACGAGGCAGTCAATTATTACAAATTGATGAATATAACAAAGTTTCACCACGAACTTTATTATATTCAGAAAAATTCAAAATAAATTTTATCTAATTCCAGTTTAACAGTGCAAAAGTTATTAAAAGATAATATTGAGGTGATGTAATCGAGTTAAAAGGGGGTCTGTGCAAACATTTCCCCTGTATTACAAGAGAATTGATCAGATTTACCCATTTAACGGACCATGAGGACCATCGCAATGCCAATCAGCAACCAATCCACTAGTAATAGCTATTGGATTATTCATATGGAACCCTTTAAAACACCCTATCTCAAGTGTCATTAGGCGAAATTCAACCCTAAGTGCGCATATCAAAATGGTAGGCTAAGTCGATTTTCGCTTGCGCAGCACAAGCCAATCAATTTATTTTTGCACCAAATAGCTATGCGAGGGTATTTATTGAATTATTTGAAAAGCTCAAGTGTTTCCAGCGATGTGTATGAATGAACTCTTATGATTATTTGGATTACAATACCGTCTGTCATTGTGCATTGTCCGAGCACTCATTGAAGAGGCAATCTCCAGGGACTGGTATTATACAGCTAGTAAAAATTACGTAACGTGATATATATTCTGTGATCAATAATTCTCTTATATTTAAGAATAACATTTTTAAATCTCAAATGTGCTTTTCACATATGTCGCATTTGGGAGATTTCGTGCTAACTTGGTATGTAACAGTAATTTGGCAGTATATGTAGATTTATGTCACAATCAAATTTCTCGAAAGACCTTTTAAGGTCTTTCGAGAAACCCTGATGATACCCTCTAATGCAGACTGTGAATGTTACACATGTGAATTTTAATATACAAGATCGTATAGGTTTGTTACAAGTAGTTATAAGGTAGTATGTTTGGGAACCAACATTCATTTAACAACCATTTTCTATCAAGATCAAGTCCATATATCCATATCGACCCTTCTGTCGTTCCACTGTTGGAACATGGGTCTCCTCTCAGAAAGAGAGGGTTAAGG
>DWEJ01002136.1:0-11890 GCA_018245835.1 Mysoria sejanus stolli | reverse complement strand
ACCTCACGCACACTGACTAATCACATGATTACAAAACACTGTACGTACACAACAGTGGGGCTATGTATCGATGTTATTATTTAGAAATATCGATATTTATTACTAATATTTTACTGGATGATATATAGATAGTTTGATATTGTAATGTAGATTTCGTAATTGGGTTGTAATTTTGTGTAATCATTTTTTTTCATAATTTTTAATCTCTTCACTTCAAAAAGTACTCTTTTATATAGTCCACATTTCTTGGTTTTGTTGTATGTAGCGTAGTGTTGTCCCTTACGATAACCTTAACATTCAAACTTGAAATTTTAGTAAATTGTGCTAGAATTTCGACCAGTAGGCGGCCTCTAGTAATTATAATTATGAATGTTACAAGTTCCAAGAAGATCCAGTCACAGAATGCCTGAATAAAATCATTTCTAAAAGTCTTCCTGTCGATACAAATTCGTATTTTGTCGATACAAACTCACTCTATATTTTGAAATATCGATATTCGATCGATCGATGGATCGATATTGTACATGTGATTGTTACGCCTAAGGGTTGTCTGAAACTTAACTGAGAAGATAAGTGTATATAAAATAGCTTTGCATTTAATAATTAATTTTTTTTTGCCTTACTTTCGTCTATAGGATGTTCAACTTCCGAAACTTCCGGTGCCGGATCTCCAGGCTACGATAGATTCGTACTTGGCTTTTGCTGCTGTGATTGTAAGCCAACAACAGCTAGAAAACACGCAGGCATTAGTGAAGGGCTTCTTGGAAGAACAGGGTCCAAAGATGCAAAGTTTGCTACTGGATAGACAGAAAGAGATGAATAACTGGGTAAGTTGAGATAAAAACCTTTTAAACGAGTAGATGTATACGTAAACTACACTTATGTAAAACTAATTACACCAAAGAGCTAAGTACAATCCCGGGATAAAGTAAAACTACATTCTTGACCCCGTGCCGGGATACAGTCGTAAGAAGTGATTAAATGGTGTGGTGAAGTAAGAAGTGATGATATGGCATGGTCTACTTAGGCAAAGCTAAGTGCCCTGGCCACCTATCGCGATCCCTATGCTTAGCGTGGGGATTATTAATATAACCCATCAAGAGGAGCTTATGTCCAGTAGGAATCTGCAATAGGCTGATGATGATGCTGATGTCTAAGTGCTGCTGATGACTAGATAGTGATTCGGTAATTTGACATCATATGGTTCTGTATTTTATTGTAAATAATACAGAACGTAAGATAAAAATAGTCTTAATTGTTGACGATAATCATATCGTTTTCGTACATACTATAAGTTAATAACTATAAGTTTTAGTAGTATATTTTGCGCATACGTTATAAAATCGTTACTATTTTGTATAGATACCTGTTGTGACACATTTATAAAATATCTACTGCGTAAAATGTGGTTTCACAGAACCCATAGCTTTTTCCTTATCGATAGCAATGACCTAAGTTTCCCTTAAGAAATTCATAATTGTAAACAATGGCCTGTAATTGTTACCTGAGCAGTATTGTTTCAACCATTTGGTTTCACTGTGCGATACTAAAACATTCAACATGCGGAGACAAAATAAACTTCAACCGTAATAGAAATGAACTCAAAATTATGGACATATTCATCACTTTGTCTAATTTACTTGGTTATCCAGAATCATGGTTTAGTAAAAGTGTCAAAAAATAAATTTAATGATGGCGAAGTGTTAATGAGAATATTACAGCTATTAAATAAAGCGAGTAGTGACGAACGTTTGTTTGACGTGGCGTTAAAATTATTGGAAAGCGTATGTGTGTGCATGCACAAAACGTTTAATTTAAGAAGTGCAAATTATAATGGAGAAAGGAACTTTTCTGTCGGGCCTGAAGACCAAAGTGTACTTAAATTTGAAGTCATCTACAACAAAACTTGTTTAAATTTGAAAAATCGTATTGATGAAAAATTACGAAGTAGTGAGGCGAAAGAGGAAAGAAACCATGGAACTATAGATATTTTAAAATATGACAAGAACTCCTATGAAACATTAAATGATAGACAAGAAAATGTAAAAAATATTAATAACCTACACAAAAAGAATCTGGATATAATGTATAGAATATTAATAGGAACTAAGAATAATCATAAATATAGTATACGAAAATACAGTATATCCAGGCGGTCTCAAATATTCCACACTTTATTCCAAAATTCTATACTTATTATCACGTTACGTCCGGATTCAATTGGAAATTTGAGCATGGTCGCCAATAATTCCCTAAGAGTAAGTGAAGCTGAAGTAAAAAATATCCTACATGGAAATAACTCTGTAGATATTGATGTGATAAACAATAATTTTGAAAAAATTACAGACGAAATAACTAAATTAACACCGGTACCAAATTGCGTATTACTTTCAATATACAGGTTTCTAGAAAAAAAATTTAAGGATAACAAAGTAAAGGCATTCAAACTTCTGCGTAAACAGAATACTATAAAAATATATATCAATTTATCTATTGAAAATGACCAAGCAGATTATACTAAAATGTGTTGCTCTAACTCTATTTCTATTTGTTACTGGAATAATGAAGAAATAGATAGTAAAAATACTGCACATAAGTTCAAAGATAATCTTAGCAATAATGCAAATATTAAAAATACTGTCGCTGATAACGAAAGGACTATTACTAAAATAAAACATTTATTTAAAATATATGATAAAGAAATGAATGACGGAAGCAAATCTATTTTGAACATGAAGCTTCTTGGTAATGAAGACAATAGTTCTACTTGTTTTAGGAATTTGGATTTTTGTATCAGAAGTATTGTTAAAGAAAATAGTTTACATAATAAAAATAATACTTTTTCATCTAATTACATAAATATACAGTTATTAAGTAGCGCACTATTGGCTCCCTATAATTTTATAACGTCAACTATGGCTAACTTATTCACTAATAAAACGAAGATAACATTTTCCATTCAGCAAAATGACATTCAAAGAAATAAATATGTAGAAGAAAAACCGGCAAAACATGAAATTGCAGCAAATAACAGTAATACGCATACGAAAGTCAATTATTTTCTTAAAACTTCAACAAAAAAAGCAAGGTATTATGCTGATTCTGTATCGATTTTCACCAACGAATATCCTCTGAAGCCATATTTTAATGATATAACGAAAAATTATTTTATTAATAGTAACATAATGAATATATCTAATAAAAATATAGTTTCTGAAACAGAACACGGAAACAAAGATACAAATATAAGAATCTTCACAAATTCTATAAGAGATGATATCTCAGAACCGTCAGAAAATAAAACAGGTTATACGCCTGATTGGAATGTTATAACGAATGAACTTTTCAACGAAAATACTAAAAGTTCATCCCAAAGAATGAAAAAGGAAACTTTGAATATATTTTATTCTTTTGCATTTCCTGACAATGCTATCCAAACCACTACAGCTATGTCAAACTATAACGGTGACTTTAATGTAAATGAGTATCACATGCTAACAGTTATGTCAAAGCCAGTTACAGATTATACTGAAATAGCAGAAACTGCCACGGAACCCTCTAACACTCTCTATGGTGATTATTCGATACAAAAGCCATATAAGGAAGAAAAAAGTTATGCCATTATTCCTAGTAGCGAAATTAATCCATGGTTATCTAAAAAAATATTGCCGATAAATACTAAGCTTGAAAAGAGTAACATTTACATGAACTATTCCATGTTTTCTAACAATTATGTCCAATATACAATAGTTACACCGAGTTACTACATGGAAAATTTTATTATTCCAGTATCTTATCCACCACTCTCCAATCCAAGAAAACAAATAACTACAAAATCTTTGCATATTAGTAAAAAAACTGATAATCTGATTATGCATCGATTACAAAAAGAAACTGATAATTCACTTGCCAGAACGTTTGTTGAATATGTAAGAGGTGACTACACCGGAATCAAACCCACCTCTAAATCAGATGCTACGACAAACGAAGCATTTAATATGAGTAGTGATGTTTTTACCAAAAATGTCAACCCATGGTTTCTTCAAAAACTCATGCCATTTACAAATATTAAAAGGGGGCCATTGAAGTATAATGTTAATTACTCTAAGTCCTATGACAAAAATAAACAAACGACATCTGAAATGCCAAGTCATTACAAGGAAATTTCTAGAAATTATTTAGCGCACTTATTAGATCAAGGATTAGCACAGAGTATAGGAGTTACACAGGTGAAAAACGATTATATTATGAGTCATGACATTTCTCACATAAATAACTTAAAAAGTAAAAGGAATAAATTAGCAATTACCACTGAAAAAGAACATACTTTAAAGGAAGATACTAAATTTACGCAAAGAACAATAGAAAGCAACGCGACATTACGAAAGGTATTGAAGGCAAGTGATACGACTAATAATTTTGCTTACCGTGTCAGCTCTAGAAGACAGAATCATCTAAAAGATTCTACACATAGAGATGTAACAATGCTTTCTCAGGTTAATAGATTAAAATTAACTCCATTACACCATACAGTAGATGTGAGAATAATAAAAGATAATCAATTTTTCTACACGGAGAAAATAACCATGTTTAATATAACACATGTGCCTCATTTGGCTTCAGAACAAAAGTTTCTAATTAAGAATGATAATATTATTAAGCCAGTTAAAGTAAGTACATTATCAAAAAAAGAACAGGCTTTAAATAAGCCAGATGGACCTTCTATAAATAAGCAATGGAAACTAATGAATAAAGATGAAAATTCCAAAAAAGTCATTACAGCACTGAAAGACGTACCAATTAAGAACGAACCAAAAGACAATCTTACTATAAATATTAACGATATTGAGAATAAGTTTACATCGAATTCAAATAATAAGCAAGAGACATACTTTAGGGACAATTTTTTCATGAATACAACTTTAGAAAACGAAGAGCGTGTTATATCTAGTTACACTACAAATAATTTAAGTATGTTTAATAAATCGACAGGTTCTAGTATTAAACATGGTAAGACGTGGCATGAATCAATTTCGATTTTCGATTATTGGAATCAAGCAAGTACAAAACCACGTCATTTTACCTCTTCAATAAAACTTCCACGTATCGGTAATTACTCTGTAAAGTATTCAAAAACAAATTTCACGAATCTTAACTTTACAACAAAGATCATACCCGTTTACGTGCAACGTAAAGAATATACAAGTAATGAAAAATATACAACATTAAAACAATACCCAATACATATGTCACTAAATACCTACAAAACAATATCGTTAAACAATTACAAAAAAAATGGACAACAGATTTTAAATAACAACAAATCTTTACAAAACAATTTGAATATTAAAATCGAGCCAGTACGTGAAAAAATTTTGTGGTCACCCACGACTTTCAGTCCCAATAATTTTATAAGACCCGCAAATAATATAACTAAGGAAAGCACAAAGTTCAACAAAACTTTTTCGCGTGTACAAGATTTGCTAATACCTATGACTGAAAGAAAGGATATGGTTGTGACAGTTGCTCCATTAAAAAATTCCGATAACTTGACTTGTATACACACTACCGACAAAACTGTTAATACCGTGCGAGGTGTTCAGGACTATCATATGCCACCAAACATGACTCTAATGAAAATGATTAAACAAAGTATGCAAAAGAATCAGAATTTTATAAAACCTGAAACTAAAAAA
Source organism: Mysoria sejanus stolli (assembly GCA_018245835.1). Taxonomy (NCBI): domain Eukaryota; kingdom Metazoa; phylum Arthropoda; class Insecta; order Lepidoptera; family Hesperiidae; genus Mysarbia; species Mysarbia sejanus. Next base: position 6,194 of record DWEJ01002136.1, on the reverse strand, counting down.
ATTATTAAGAAAATAGATAATAAAATAACTTCTTCATATGATGCTGTATATACTCAAATGAGATTAAATGAAGTAAACACGATGCCTCGAAGGTCTCAACATAAATCGGAACGAGCTATGAATCAAGAAGTTGAGAAACATTTTATTCATCACATTCAGACAGCTGCAAAAAAACTAGTTTTACCAACTTCATCTGCGGTTAAAACAAATGATCACATAGAATTCAAGGATTCCTTTAACGTAACATCTACTTCTCGAGATGGATATTTAATTACAAAAATAACTGATGATCAGTCAGAGCCTACTGACATGTACTTAAGTACCTTTCAAGTTCGACGTTCAAATTCAACCACAACAACAAACGATCCTGTCCACAACATTGACACTCTTAAATATATAACCTCAGCTCCAACAAAAATTACTGATGGACGAAGAAACTTTACTTATATTTATACTTCTCAAAATATTGAGCTATTACCAGAAACCAAGGTTTATGAGTCGACGGATAATGAATTGAATTACAGTAGTTCTAACTCTCCAAATACCGTTTCAAGTTCAAGAGAATTAAAGAATCAAACGGGACTCCATAATTCTCTATATACTATTTATAATCCTCAACATTTAAACGATAATAAGAAAACGATAGCTGATCAATTGAAAGCCAATAATTCCAATTTTACAACTATTGCATTGCAAAATATAGACCTAGTTGAAAAATCAACAAATGGTTCGAGAAGACATTCTCTAGATTCTGTGAAAATGTCCCAAATAAAATCTCACCGGCTGTATTTGAAACAAAGTACTAACAGGCCTTATTCATTACATACTTTAGCACAGTATAATTCTGAGATCTGGACAAAAAGTAATGCGATAAATTATATTATAAATATAGAAAGAGGACAAAACAATACTCCTTATATTACAGCGCAAAACAGACCTAAAGAATCTACTACAGAAAGATATAACTTAGCCCCTTCGTTGATCAATACCAAAACAGTAACAAGACTCTCAAAACCAGCCGTGCCTATTTCAAAATTTATTTCAAAAAATATGTTGTCTGCCGTAGAAACCATATTACCAAGACCAAATAAAACAGTTAAACGGGATAGAAATGGAAGAGTCACTAATTTAAACAACAGTTCGACTAAAAAAGCATATCCATATATCATAAAATTACCTAACAGTACCAGTAAAAATATGAAGAACTCGGTAATAAAAATCTCTCATAATATAGACAGTCGAAAAAGAAAAGCAATTGAAAGTAACATTTGGGATACACAACTTACTTCGAAGTCTACGCAAACAATCAGAATAATATCACACACATCTACCAAGGAGAAGAATACGATCCATACATTTAAAAACAATTATTCTAATCAATCAAATCGAAAGCGTACCCAAAAAATTAATAACGGTAACACAACACATACTATGATAACTGCAATTAAAACAAATAGTAATTATAACTTTTCAGATATTATCTCAAATCATATACAATCTAGGATTACGTTAAAGAACATATCACAAGTATTGAAGACTATCCTTTATCCTTACTTTAATAAAAATGAAAACACAAAAACTCAACAAGAAAAGAATGTGTATAAATCAGATAAAGATTTAATGACTGAAAGTATTTATAGAGCGACGTTAAATATAAGCAACAAATTTAGGGAAAAAAGTAATAACAGTATTCCTAAACAGAAAATTAAAACTAACAACTTTTCAACAGAATACTATATGCAAACGAGAAGTGATATACCATCTGAATTTAAAAATAAAGAGGTTCCACAAACTTTTAAGGAAAACTCTAATCGACGAAAGGACAAAATTTACAACGTTACACAGCAAAATATTATTATAAAATCACAAATGCATAACAGGAGTTATTCAATCAAAGGTAAAATTAAACTTCATAAACCAGTTATCAATACCTTATATAATGCATCTGGAGTTAAATTAGCAGAACATTTTAATTTGTTTAATTACTACAAAGGTATAGAAGAATATTATCTAAAGAAAATTCAGAAAAAAAATATAGTTTTAACGAATGCAACGCAATCACAGCCAACCCAAATTAAGGACAGTGGGAATGAAACTAAACATGAAGATAAGTATTATCGCGGGTCTGTAGGTAATTCTGATATAAGCAGTTTAAAACCCACACAATCAAAAATTAGCCACGCAACAGAAAAAGTAAACATACTTATGATTATTGCCGACGTTACTGCATATCCCAGTAGTAATTCATATGACAAATATGTAGATACCCGTTCCACAATACCAATTAAAAAACTAAAAAACTCTTTCACATCGGCAACAACAGCTAATATTTTAACAAGTGTCTTATATAACGAATACTTTGAAAGTCAATTACAAAAAAACATGTTAAAAAATATAAGAGTGGGAAAAACAATGAAACACATTAATAACGCACTTAAAACATTCCCGTATAAAAATCAAGGGTACGATACAAGCGAAGCGTTTACAATTGGCTTGTCACTACAATCATCTAACAAAATAGATATGAAAATGAAAAAATATGCTACGCAAAAGAGAAAATTTGTAGCCCAACATGTGGATTTCCATAAGAGTAACAGTAATATTGATTTAAGCCAACAGGTAACTTTACCAATCACTCCTCTAAAAGAAGGTTTCGTTCAACCGTCTACTTCACAAATGAGAAAAAGCCTAATAGATTACAACGGCATTGAAAATATCTCATTATCTCCGGATCATAAAAAGCACAATGCTACAACTATTTATTACAAATTGGTAATGAGTACTCCTAGTTTTCATATTATGGGAAACAATAATAAAATAACATTATCATATCAAAGGACTAAGCCAATAAGTACTGTTGCAGATACATCAAAAGAAAAAAATAAAATAGTTACTTTCAATAGTTTTAATGTTTCTGGAAGAAAATCATTAGCTAATGCTATTCCTGATGCAAATGGTCAAGTACTTACCGTTGGCCTAGATTACAATTACTTAATAAAACTTGTAACAAAAGAAAACAAACACAGCTTATTAATAACATCGACGTGGAAACCAATAATAAGCGACACACGAAGTAGTAATTCGAACATTATGGGATCAGATGCATCGAAAAACTATGCGATAACACAAAACTCAATCATAGATAAAAAATACATTTCGACATTAAGAACTACTTTTTTTAAATCCAAGACTAATAACAAGCTCTTTATAGAACCTAACAATAATCATGTAAAAGTTTATTCACCAGATAAGTTGAAATTTAAAAATATAATCCCTAGAATAAATTTTCAAACCATAATAGTACCCACAGTTAATTTGCCTAAGTCAAGTAATAATGTAAATATAACCGACTCCTACAAAACCGATTTGACTGATTTTAAACATAGTACAGTAGAACAAGTACCAGATATAAGAATAAAAAGTACTGCAAATAACATTCTTTTAATAAACAGAGAAGAACCAAAAACTCTACAAGATCAAACAAATCTTACAAAAGAGGATAAAATATTATCACAGTCTAGTTTATTTACAAAAATTAAAAATGATCCTATATTGATACCTACCATAACGCCAGAAAGAAAGTCTACAATGACAATGGAAATAACCTACGCAAAGAGTAAGTCTCAATTAAATAATAATTACTCAAAATTGTCTACAGTAACTGTACCGACTAATTTACAATCAGGTATGAGTACATTAAAATTGCAAAATGAATATAAACACAATATTCATAGCAAAATGTCAAGTAAGAAGTACAAAGATAAGACAAGTGAAAGTGATAAAATATATTTAATTTCTACATTCAATATAACAAATACTGAATTAAATGTAGAAGGATCCAACAAAGTAAAAAGCAAATTCCTCACTGAAACTTCAAATAGAAATGAGAAGCAAAAACAAGATATCTATCCTGGAAAGACATCTATTGCTAAGGACATTAACAAAGTCTTGACCATTCATCAAAGAATATTTTCTTTACCTACTTATACATTTACAGAAACTTCAATACAGAATTTAACTCCCCTGTGGAAAGTAAATAGTACAGAAAAAAAATTAAATTGCTCAATTTATGGCTACCCAAATTATTCGTCTTTTAACATGATAACTACAATTAAAATGAGTACTGAGAACAGAAATTCCAGTACCATTAGCAATATGAATAATACGAATGTTACTCCATCAAATGAACCAATCATTATAAATAATAATTTACAAAAAACTACTAAATACTTACGAGAAAATAGTGCCTTTAATAGAAATTTACAATTATTTAGAAATTTAAAGCACACGAGTAAACATAACACAATTACTTTTCAAGATATGGTCGGATCTACTAATTCCATTACAAAAATAAAAATAAATCCAAGTAATTTTAACGAAACTGCCCTATTTAAAAGCGACTATAAAAGTAATATATTGCGTTTGAATGATGATAAGGACATTTCAAAAAATACATTTACACCGCATTCTCTCTACGCACCTTTTAAGAGTAAAGAAAATGTATTGAAATTGAATAAATACAACATCACAAACCAAGATTCTGATAAAATTGGTAAAAAAAAATTGAACTCTTCATCAAAGCCAAGGTTAAGAACAGTTAAAAAAATAAGAGTAATAAAATACAACACATATACACCTACCGAAAAAGAGCAAAATATGGGAATGAAACGACTTACTGATTCTAAAACGAGTTATTCAGTTAAAAAAAGTAGTATAAAGAAGAACTTGCTTAAATATAAATTTGATAATAATCGCCCAACTACAAAATATATCGTCACTAAAATAACAAAAGGGCATGTAACACCTAAAACAACGCAAGTTACAAAATATATACTGCGGCAAAAAGAAGAAAAAAACGCGGGTAAAATGGATACTAAAATTAATCCTTTTATGGACTCATTTGGAAAAACGAAATTGTATCCTGTGAAAATGATACCGTCACCTACGCAAAGAAAAACAATGAAGACAATACAGACAAAAAATCAAAATATACGTTTCTTTTCAAAAAAGGGCCTTACAGCAAATAAAAATGTACCTAAAAATTTACCAGGACGTCGTTATCAGCCTTTGGAAATGGGCTTTCTTGTAAGATCAGAACCAAGGAGACATACGGTCAATTCTAAATTCGAAGACGTCTATCGAAATAAGCTTCCAAAGAGATACTTTAGAGCAAAACCGTTGGTTATTGATAATAATGATTTCTACAAAGAAAACTTCGAAGGTCACCATAGAACTGGCTTCTCGTGGCGTGATAAAGTTAATTATGTGAAAGAAACTATTATACCACCTGTGACTGAAGCATCGCGTGTTGGTGACGTCGTAGAAAGACCACTGTATTCGGATATTTCGCCCGCTTTCAAAAAACCCAGGTTTTTACGTGATAGAATTGATTCAATTAGAAGTTACCTAAATATGAATGATGGAGAGAATTCCCCAAGAAATTTAGTAAAAAGCTATTTCATGAGGTCGCGTTCTGAGAGCACTGGGGAATTTGAAGATTCAAAATTTTATTTTCGAAATGAATGGGTACCTGTGGATACCGCCACATTGACCACCATTAAAATTTCAACTCATAGTTACAAGCGAAGATCAAGACGGACCTTATTCTTTTTAAGTCCAACGGCGCCATTTAACAGATATTTTCTTTAACATTGTAATTAAAATATTTAATATAAGTTGTTATTAAAAGATTTTACTGCATACCGTGTATCATTTCATCATTATTTAAACACTTCTAAAGAGTAATAATAACAAAAACTGTAATGGTAAAAACATTATATTATGAAAAAATGTACATAATAGAAACTTATTAATTACTTAATTAAGCAGCATTTTACAGGCAGCAAAATTATGTTAATGCCTGCATATAGTATCAAAATAATTTTAGAACAATTTCTAAAAAAAATGTCATACGCAGGTGACAGAGTGGTGGTTGGATGACATGTATCTCAAGGTCCGGCTGCCGCTGCCGATTAACTCTAACCCTGGCATGGTGTTTCCGAAGCGTCACTTCGCTAAGATGGACGAAGTCGCAGACTTGGGGGCGCTGTTTATCGATGACATGCTCGATTACAAGGAGATGCTTGACAGGTGTATATTTTTATGGTATATAGTTTTAGTTATAATGGTATACAGATTTTTATATGGTAGATATATAGTTACATATATTTATATAATATATGAGGCTTAAAATA
>DWEJ01002135.1:0-11891 GCA_018245835.1 Mysoria sejanus stolli | reverse complement strand
CCCACTATGGAATAGGTGGTGAGCCTATTGCCATGCATCGGGCACATATCCAGACTCCGAACCACTACTAGAATTTTGATTTTAATTTCGACTTTCTAGAAAATTTCTAAATTAGAAAAACTCTTTTGTAGTGTTCTACCCGGGAATCGAACTCGGGACCTCCCGATCGGCAGTCGCACTTGCAACCAACACGACCAACGAGGCAGTCTTAATAAATAAAGTTTTAAATATGAAATTTTTATAATAGGGTACGTCTTTGTTACAAGCAATTACTAAGAAAGGATTTCGTCAATGTCACCCTTAAGTAAATGAAAATGGGAGTGCAAGATTATTTAATAAATCGTAACTACTAAAGTTATAATTGTGAATAGTAATATATAAATGTAAAGTCACTTCAAAATTTCTGGTAAAAATATTAGTTAGCGATACTTGAGAACGGGTTAACACCGGAAATAACAGCTTATATACATATGTATGTGTGTTTCTAAATGTATAATTTGTTTCGTAAAATTTTACGTATATTATGTATTTGTATACAATTATCGGGTAATTGTCTATAAAACTTGTACATAAATAAAAATAAATAAAAATTGTTTTATACACATATTTGTTTATTAGTACGTCATAAATTATGATATCAACAAGAAAAAGGTTTCAAGCATCAAGTGAACTGTGAAACAATTAATATAATATTAGATTAATAAACATTATTTTTATAATATTATCCATCTAAAAACCAGTCGTATGTAACACATTCGTTATATTCAATGAAAACATTTGAGATAATCAAAATGTACGTGAATAAGGAAATTGGAAAGTAAGTATGATAGATTTGAGGGAGGATATGAAGACAGAAAACCTCTATGTGAACATACATATTATATACCTTGACAGTTTATCACCACTATATTCTATATATTGTATCTATTACGAGATTGATAAAGGTAGAGACATGTCTATGTCTGATACTCGCTGCCCTGTGCACCCCGTATGAGACCTGGCGTGATTGTATAATAATAATTCTATTATTATAATACTTTAACTATAATTCTATAATTACAATTTATGTTTATATAATTATTTAAAAATGTCCTTTTCATACTAAGTCCTCGATTTAAATTTTCATTCAGAGCCTACTTAATTAAGGGATTCCAAATTTATACGGAATTACGTGCAGGGACTTATATTACTTATGAGTTTGGAAAATGATGCTTGTATACATTATTTTCTTTTAGATTGTTATTTCGTTTTGATAATTAATATACATTCACCGGTTTTAAAAATTGTAGCCCGAGAACAGAATGCGGTCTACGATACGTCATGGCTATCGTAAGAGGCCATTTAAACTGATATTAGATCATTTAAACCTACCATTATTTACGAACAATACGCCGATGTAGGTACATGCCAATTATCTATCTGTAAATTTAATTCAAACTACAAAACTGTTAAAACTAATGTCGAACGAACGAACCCAACTAGTCAGTCACTAGTTCAATCGGAATTTAAGTTATAATTGTGAGTTTCGTATGGTAGGTAGTTGTTTAAACATCAAACTACGACGAATGATCGACGTTTGACGAACTTCAAACACCCACGATAATTGTTCAGCCGCTTATTTAAATATATTCCACTATTTATGTTTTATTTATTAATTCTGTATGTTTTTTTCGACCTTTTTATCGTTCTTCTTTTTTTGAACATGCATCTCCTCTCAGAATGAGAGGGTTAAGGCCATAGTCTACCATGCTTTAAAAAAATGTTCTTTTTAGAATTTTCTTTTACCGTTATAGCATATGATATTTAAAGCACACATCTGTAAAGAAGTGCGCTAGGATTTGAACCCGAGTTCCCGGAGTGAAAGATCGAATTTTAAACCATTAGGCTATCTGCATGAATATTTTATCAAAACCAGACAATACATGTAATACATGGTTTTAAGGTACAAAATCCGTAATTTCCAAAATGGCCTTTCAAATTTAGTACATCTTGGCATTTGGATTTTGGATTGGATTTATGGTGATGAGACCAGTGATATTTTAATTTCGAACATTATTTGATATGTAATTTACCATGACAACGTAGGAAATAGAAAAATTTCAAATAAAAAGGACAAAACGCTGAATATCTCGCCGGTTTTTCTCAGTAGAAATCGTGTCCCGACCCTCGGTTAAAAATTCAAAAATTCTACAAGTTATTATTAATGTAACAGCCGCCTCAGGCCTATGTCCGACAAGATTATAAAAAGGTGGATCGCAACAGGGAATTTAATAAGACAAAATATTGTAAAGAGTTATATAATATAGAGAAGGTAATTTTTTTTTGTTGTTGTAGTTAATCTTTGCAGCTATTGAGTTTAAAAATTATTTTTTCTTTGGTCATCTCCGTATAAAATCATAACATTTTAAGCTAAATGTTTCCAATTAAAGGTGGTATAGCCTGGATAGTTGGATGACTGGCTGTGGCCAGTACTATGTTATTATATTTTTCTCTGGTAAGAATCGAATCCACGACCTTAAGATTGAAGTGTCAACTACACTAATCGTTGAATTAAAAATCTAACAAAGACCTAAGTTAATATAAATAAACAAAAAAATTATATAAATAAACAAAATAATTTACGAACAGTTAATATAAATAAACAAAAAATTAATATAAATAAACAAAATATTTTACGTACAATTAGGCAACAAAATTGAAACAGGAAATAGAATTAGGTGGCTTATTGAAGTAATTATTGTGTATGAAACATTATCTTGGAGGTATGTATTCGGCTTTGCGTAGAATGTAATTCGCCGTTGGGGAAAATCACAGATCGCCACACGCAATCTAAGCACCCCATAAATCATAGCGTCTACGGACAACTAAATTTGAAATAGACTATGAATAATATTCTTACCAGTACATAAATCTGTGTACTTTTCGTTACATTTCTTTACGTAATATTAAAAAGTAATATAATAAGCAATATTAAAAAAAAATGTCTGGCAGAATTGTCTTTTACTCTGTATTAGTTGACGATGATGTAATAAGGAACGCTTAATAGACAGATTACATGCTCAGCCTCCTACGGTTAACAACGTGAGTAGTTAGAGAAACCGTGCATTGCCATTCACTACCCGTATGCCCAGCGCGGGGATTATGTAAATAAATCGAAGGCCTATGCCCAGCGGTGGACTTACACAGGCAGATGATAATGATGAATATAAAATAGGAAAAATAAACGACTTCGTAATTACCGCAGTACGAGAAATAAATTAATGATTGTAATCGCTTCAAGCGCTCTATAGCGCTTGAAGAACCGGATTTGTTTTTATATATATATAAGATCAAGCAAAAGAGTAATATACAATTGGATGGCTAATTATCAACCCCTTGGTTAGATACTGTTATGACTCACGGACACTGCTGGCGTTGTAGTATCGTCAATAATAATTTCATGTCAGGTATTTTCTGCGTAATACTTAACGCATTATTACGTATTATACGATTATCCTGTTATTTAAAGCGTGTCAATTAATTAACAGTTTAATAGAATTTGTCAGTTGTTATGGCGTTAACAAATTAATGGGTTAAATCTACGTAAGGTGATGTAAAATGTAACACGAATATGTTTTTATGTGAAGTAAAAATTTTGATTATTTAAATGAGAGTTTTTTTCTGTACTACAATTTTTTCTGCATTACTTCGTATGTACAGGTTTTACATGTTTATATATTAAAAATAATAAAAAGGGGAATTATAATGTACAAAAAAAAACACCGACACGTCAAATAAATATTAATCTTTATTATTATAATTATAACGGACACATGTAATAATAATTATCATTGAACACTTATTTCATTAACATCACCTAAAAACCCACTGCACTTTCTAGAACTAGTCCAAATTCTGACATAATTTCATATAATATATAGAATTCGTGTATTTACACAAACCAAAACTAAGTGCTAGCGGTTGCGTTTAATATATCTAAATTTATATCTAAATAAATATTTTTTAACATTCCAGTTATATACAAAAAAAACAATATTAAAACACACAATAATCTTTCATATATTTACCACTATTTTAGAATAAGAAACACAAAAGTAGTTAATATTATTGTGTTTGATAAGCCTAAAGTTTCCTTCAAAAGCCCGTGTGAGTCTCAAGTGATAGCGTATACAAATCAATAGCAGAAAGGATATTTCATATAAAAACGTATAATAAATAAACTGTCCACAAATTCTATGAAATGTAAAATTTTAAAATCAGTTTTTTAATTGTTATTTTATTTCTTGTAAATTATTTTATTCAAAAAACCTACAAATAAATTGATAGAACGGGTGTATGTTATATAAAAATAAAGAATTTTTTGTTAATATTTATATCCTAAGAGTAAATATTAAATTAGGCCGCTACTCAAATCGTTGTTCGTTTTATCTGATATTATATGACAGTAGTCTTTCAGGAACACAATGTTTTGTTTCTCTAGTAGTTATATCAAATTAGGTACAGGAAAATGTATGAAAAGTATTAGTACTTTCAATGTATCATATGTTTTTAATTCATCAAAGTTACAAAAACACTATATCCAATAGGTTAAATTTGAAACAAGAAAAGTTACAATCGGCTACATAAAGGAGTTATACATTGTATAAGTTAATGATTTTTTTATAATTTTTTTTTGTTTCCGCTACACGCTATCACTTGGATCACAACTCTGTAAACCTGCTTTATCTATTTATATTGGAACAGCAATTTATTCTAATTATTTCATGCCACGAAACTATGAACGTCAATCAATAATCAATTTTATTCTCTTGACATTAACAGAGTCGAGACATGCATTCGTGAGCTGCAACGACTTATTCAATTAACAGTTACTAATGCTATACTTGCCAGCATTACATATAGTTTTCTGATTCTCATATCTAACTAGACTTTTCGGTGTCAATTGATTTGTCAGACAAAGAACGGTAAAGTGTTAAGCGACAAGAAATATTTTATTATACCAATTATATTTTTGTTAGTATGAATATGTCTCCAACTTAATCGAATTGATTTCAGATTTATGGCAACATCTTAGAAATCAGTTAGTTGGTATATCCCACACATAGCCATCTGATCCCAAACTAGTTGATCATTTGTTTCAGGCCTCCTTAAAATCTAAATTTAAATATCTATTGACGATTATATCCGTTATTATTGAAAAAAACTAAGTCTTTCTAAATCCAACTAATATACTTACATTTTGCATCAAAGAGTTTGTTTATTCTGTATCATAAACATCGCTCAGTATTTTTTAAATTCAAATACTTCATCGCTTACTTTCGCTTATCGCCCACTGTCGAACAAGTCAATTACTGTGTACCTACAACTAACTTTAACGCAGTATTTAACTTAATGTTAGTAGTTGATAATGAGCAATAATATGTTCAAGCTCACTATGATCCCACAGCTGGGAAAAAACTGAACATTGCCCACGAAGCTGACCCACTACGGAATATATTATTTAGATAAAGATAGATTTGGAAATATTTAAGAAGATTTAAAATGTATAATTAAATTTGAAACTATATTCTTTTTATTAATACATAATAGTAACTGTTAAGATTATTAGGTATAGTTACATTGTCACGCCGGCTACGTTACTCAATCCCTACAGACCAAACGTGCCTCTTCTACAAAGGATAATAGATTACTGTAAAGTATAAAGTTAGGTTATTGCCGTGTTTATAGAGAAATAGCTTTGTGATCTCAAACTTGCGTGTTTTCAATTACACTCCTTTGACGTCACTCACAATAATATACACTGATTAAGTCTCACAGAAATGTATAACACGAAACATCTCAGATTTCTTCAATCATAAGAGTGTTAACTGATCAAGTGTGACGTCACGTGCCCTGGCAATGGACGCTATGGTGGACTGAGGCGTGTAGGTTCCCTAGCGAAGTTTCCCTCCATACGTGTAGTAATATTTCATGTTGTTTACTAATTCTATAAATGCTATACAACCCTTCCGGTATGTCCACCAGACGTTCTGACGGTACAACTTGAGAAGTAATCATAACGAAATATCACATAACATAAAATCACGCCTGTATTTCTTCCAAGCTGCAGCCACAGGAGTGTAGTACTCAAAGTCGTTTTACCAGCTATGGTATATAATACCACATTTCAATAAAAATATCAAATTATTTAATTTGTCGCTGAAAACATAATCGAATATTCTAATTGCTTCCATTTTATTGTAATATCGATTTTAAATTCTACACGAGTTGTTATAGATCAAGACGCGTCTAAAGAAGTGTAACCGTAAGAAAGTTGGAAGAATATATACATGAAAAACCTCATCAGGTTCTGTTCTCACTATCTGATGTAAATAGCAAGCGATTAATGAGTTTATCTTCATATCACGCGCATATATGCAATTTGAACGTCTAAGTTAAACCTGTGTCAAGGACAAGTAAACATATAAAAAACCATACATCAAGAGATTAGTACAAGTTGAAAGTAAGAGATAGAGTGTAGATAGATAGAGAGAGAGAGAGAGTGAGAGAGAGAGAGAGACATAAAAAAGAGTACGGAAAGAGTCAGTTAACACGTCAATATGCAAATGGAATTGGTTAATCGTGTAAATAAGCAGTACTCGTTTTATTTTTTATGGACTTGTTCATCATCTATATCAATCACTGGTGAATATAACAGACACTCGTCTATTCCAATCGTTCAGTATAATATCCAGATGCACCCGCTTATTCTCTACTGTTCCGCGGTGTTAATTTAAACGGTTAGATTTAAATTAACATACAAAACGATACAGAGAATAAACTTAACATGCCATATATGATCCCATAACAGTGTGAAATATACAGTAGGGTACGTCAAAATTCTCTTTTTTACCTAGTGCATAAATTAACAGAACTTTTCATTGGTGATGTGTCGCAAAGCTCTTGAATATTTTAACGTGTTATACAACTTATTTGTGAATAGGGAAATATAATTCTCTAACAAATTCCTTTCCATTTACATAAGCGAAAACAATACATTGGATTTATTACAATTTCTCAGAAACGTCTCCTCGATATTTTATATTGAACAAATTTATTGATTTAATTTTCAATTACTCTAATGTATATCTTGTACCGCAGCCTTCGCAGGCTTAATAGGAAACCCGATGTTATTTCTACGCACTTGTTTATGTGCTTGAACGACAACCAACAAGAAGGTGTCATCATGACTATATGTAAGTGCCAAGTTTGGAACTGGATCACCAGATCTGAAATGTAAGCTACTGTACTATCAATATTTTAACGTACGTATCGATTAAATGCGCTTACCTCATCAAGGGCGAAGGGTTCGTAGGGTAGAAATATATTTATAGAACAATGTAACGAATTTATCCTTGGAGGTGATGATCATATAATATTTATGGAATATTTCCCAAGAATATGGTTTACGTTGAAAATGCGTATAACAACACCGCGTTCTTAGAATAGATTTAGAGATTTTAATAGAGAAACATCTAGATAGAAGGTAATACATTGAAAAATGCTAAACCTGTACATTTGAGCACGTAGACTCTCTTGACTGAAATTATTCATGAAAATCTAGTCTCCTACTACAACGCTAATACAGGCGAGAATAGAAATATCATTAATCGAATATTAGATGCGCCGTTAAATAAAAGATATGAATCTCACAAGCGCGCATGTTGTCGCTCTCATAACAATTTATTGTGAGCGAGACAGCACACCTACATTTGTAATTTCATATCCTTTCTGTAGTCGCGCGAGTTACCTCAGGTTATCTATCATTCAGGGCCACAGATATGACACGTGTCTATATTTGAACATGAATGTTTCCCTTGTGTACATATTGTTCATACACACATAAAGCTCTATTCAAATTAAAGCGTAACAACAATACTAATACTACATTTTATTTGTATTTGTGAAATAAATGTATATAAAAACAAGATATAGTACTATGTCTACTTATGAATTATTTCACTGTATATAAGGGTGTAAATGACAATTATATTATGTAATAATAATATAAAAGTAATAATATAAAAGTAATCAGTAATTGACAACTGAAAAATGATTTTGTTAACTGCTCTTTATAAACTAAACTGCCTATGTAACATTTTAAAAACAATTCACAATCACATTCAATCAATTAACAAAAAAGTTACTTCTGTCATGACTTCGTACTGAAATCCGCTTTTACTTGAATAGTTACAGCTTTATTTTAACTCCCTTACAAAGGTCACTTTACAAGCCAGCTTAGAACCCTTTAATGACTCCATACGCCTCCAAAGTAGATACCGTGAGATAGAAAACCCAGAGAGAGAAGAAGAACATTGACGTGAGTCGCTTGATAACGCGGGGTCCACCCAGCTCCCCTCCGATACTCTTCCGCCTTCTGAGGACCAGGACGAGAACCGCCAGCGCTGCCTCCGAGCAGAACATTGTCACGCTAAACGCGAGGCTGGGAACAAAGGAAGTTCATAACTAAACATGTATGAAGAGTGTGATGAATGGAGCACGTCAGGTTAAGGACAGGGATATTTAATAATCGGGGCTCTTTGAATTCCCCGTAAGAGATGGCCTGATAAATAGCGTAAGTTCGCCATTTCCCCCGAAGACGAAGTCAGTGGAGTGTAGTACACTCCCACGTGTCAGTCACGCTTACATCCCATTGTGCAATAGGTGGTGCGCTTATGGTCAATAATTGTTGTCTTGTGGGAAGTTTTTAGTACAAATGTCATGTACTTACTTTCCTGGTTCCACGACGAATTTCTCGTTCTTGCTCCAGTGGACCACAGCGGCGACGGTCCACGCAACCCCAATACCTAGGAACACGTTCACCGCGTTCGAGCCGGTCACATTGCCAACCGACGCATCAGCGTACTTGTCTTGGATCGCGGCCACTTTACTCGCGAACGTATCTGAAAACGAAGTATTATCAGGTGGAAAGGAAAATAAAGTCGTTATTAAATCCTCGGCATTAATTGATTTGTGACCAACGTTCTAAAGGATTGTTATGTTTCCAGGAACTGCAGAGGCATTTCGGCATCATCATCTATCACCAGCTTTTTTATTGTTAAATACCGAGTCATATCACCAGCTCATCCGTAAGTAATTAGATTTTTTAAAAAACGAAAGCAGTGATAGCCTAGTGGATCGAAATTCGACCTCTCACTCCGAGAGACCGGGTTCAAATCCCTGGCGTTCAAATCACCAAATCCCTGTTCAAATCACCTCTTAAAAATGTGCGTTTCAAGTTTAAATATCACTTGATATTACGTGAGGAAACCTGCATACCTTGAGTCCCAAAAAAGGTCCTCTAAGGAGTATTAAGTCTGCCAACCCGCACTTGGCTAGCGTGGCAGACTATGGCCTTAACCCTCTCATTCTGAAAGGAATCCACGTTCCAGCAGTGGAACGATAAAGGGTCTATATTGAAAGTTTGAATTCTCCGCTACAAGATTCGAGTCTAACAGTGGTTATTTTAGTCTAACAGTGGTTATTTTAGTCTAACAGTGGTTGTTTTAGTCTAACAGTGCTTATTTTAGTCTAACAGTGGTGATTTTAGTCTAGCAGTTTCGTAACAGTAAAAAATTACTGTGCAAATGTATAAATGAGAGAAAACGAAAAAGTACACAATATAGACGTAACCTAATTTTACCTTTTCATCTCTTTTATATTTTTATCCTTCTTTATATTAAATCTTTTTCTGGTAATCCGACTGCCAACGACTTGCTTTTAAAATTTAAAAGATTAACAATGTACTTCCATTTAAGAAACGATATACAGTAAAATGTAGTTCTTTCAATGTAGTTCTTTTAATCAAAATGTAACATGATTGATACGGAGCTGGATTATTGACTTGACACAGATGCAATTATACATATATGACGCAAAATTAATTTAAAAAAATAATTCTTCAACATATGAATACGTGAAAAGGAATTTTTGTATTTTTTTTTTATTTAAATTTATACCTAAGATTGTGGCATTTGGAAAAGTCTGAGTTTATAAGGAGGAACAGCGCAGAAATATTTGTAAAGATATTTGATACAGATATGTAACATGTTTAACCGCAGGTTTTTAAACATAAAAACTTCAATAACTTTCATTCTGATTTTATGAATTACGATCGACTTTCGATCACTGCTGGATCTCTAGGTACTTAGGTACCTTACCTGGTATGCTGGTGCCCAAGGCAACAAACACGATGGCAGTGACCGTATCTTTGATGCCGAGCGTGCAGCCGAAGTGGGAAGCCACGTCGCCAATGACAGCTGTGACCAGACCGATGCAGATGATGGATACCACGAAGCACACGTAGCCACCACCGATATCTGTTGGTCAAAAAGAAGGAAAAAATAAAAGATAACAATAAGAAAGTCTAGTATGATGATTATGGACTAAAACCTTCAGGTAAGGCCTATGTAGAACGGTAAACTGCAAAAGGCTGATGATACTGAAAGAAAAGAAATACTAATATACAATTACAAATAGGACGATTGAGAAATAATTATATTTAATGATTTTGAAATAGCGTGGTTACAACGGTTAAGCTGTTCGGTACAATTCTGTAAAATCAGCATTATAGGTTGATCGATCGCTGGATATAGCTCAGAAGAAGAAGTCAAGCTCAGTGATCCTCAACTCGTATACATATGTCTGGCAATGGACCTAAACAGGATATTGATGATTGTAATGTACAAGGACATGATATATTTATTAAACACATTAGGTACGTCCCATATAGTTAACTAGATGTTTTAAAGCGTATATATTTTTTTTGTCGATATTGAATACTTCCGACTGATTTGTTTCCTTACATGACGAACAAATGCAATATAATTATCAATCAACTCAGTCCATTCAATCAAGATTTACTAGCTAATTGGTAACTCCATACCTTATTAAACTTTTATTTTTCCAAGTTGAGAGGAAACTATTCAAACGCTTAGTTTTCCACATTTACGTGTAGCGTTAAAACAACACCATTATAACATAACCAGCTGAGTTTTTTATCAAGTGTTAAGTAACAAAGTTTTATCAGCAATTAAGTTTTAAAGCATTTATGAATAAATAAGTACTGCATAATATTAAAATGAATACAAAGCAACTATGTATTTATTAATAAATATGAATCTCGTTTCATATTGCCTTCGGTTGCATCTAATTCATGTTGTAAACGGTAATGTTCCAGAGATAGTTATATATGTATGTGTATTTCAACCTTGGGTTTACGTCCAGCTATTGAAAGACCATTAGAAAATTGATATTATTTCTTTACAAATATTTTTAATACTAACCGGCTATTGGACTATACAAGTATATTGAATGATTATAATGTCATTACATTCAATGTAGAAGAAATATACCGGATCTGATAAGGTCGTGATATTTCTCAAATTGAGCTCCCTTTTAACCCATAAAGGTACCGGCGTTATTATATATGTATTATAACACTTATTTTCGTAATGATTATTCCCATTCGCATACGCATTAGCGAATATTTGCATATTTTTTGTATATTATTATTCACATTCTCAAAGTTTCTGCCAATATTTTGCACATGTTTTGCAAATATGATTATCAAAATAAAGGTGAATAAAATCAAAATCCATCCATTTCTTTTTTTTTTTGATAGAAGAAAAATAACGACCTAGTAATCCTATTATCAATTTTCACTTTATCATTTGGTATTATTTATTTATTTATTTTACTTTGGGCAATTAAGTTTAAAAATTAAATTTTCATTAAAACCTATAACACAAAAAATATATAATGCCATGTAAACAAACTGTTTAATATGCGGACAGGAGGACAAGTCAAACGAACCGTGGTTAGCAACGCACTGCTTTATTTGACGTAAGAGC
>DWEJ01002134.1:0-11892 GCA_018245835.1 Mysoria sejanus stolli | reverse complement strand
GGAAAAGAATTTCAGGTACTTAAACAATATGAGGTAATCGATGCTCTCTGTTTACTCCGATGGATGATGATGATGATGATGACGATGACGATGGAGTGATGATGATAGTAACAAAATCACTAGTTGATATTAACCAGGCAGCTCAGTTCCAGATAATGGTAAGAGAAAAGAAATGAATTTGTGGAATAATTGTCTTGAGTACGAGCTGTTTTATCCGATTTCATCTCAGAGTGGAAAGCATTGAGCCGTGTTCTATAATACTGGCCAATACTGTCATGTTTCACACGCGTTACAAAAGAATATGAAAAATTCTGTAGCATTCAAGTTTTCCTAAATTCTTTCTACACCATTACATTAAGTGACATTTAATTTGAAATTAAAAATAGGTTTAGAAATATAATATGTGCGACAAAAGTTAATTTCAGTATCCCCAGAGTGTAAAATTGAATTTTAGACCATTAGACTATCATTGCTATAACGTACGGTGTGCCCAAAATTGTTAAGCGTATTCAATATATACGAGAAATACATACACTTATGACGATCCTCTGTTTAATATAAAGTTCGCGCTCAACAATTAATATTAGTTGTATTAGTACAAGTTTGCTACAAATTGCAGACGAGTCGAGTGGAGACAAGCCCTAAACTGGTTTGACTGGTACGGCAACCCTATGAATAGCTAGCCAGCATCAAATATTTAGATGTTCATTACCATAAGGTCGATGAGGTGACGCGGCAGCCGGGCTCGTACGTCATATCTATAGGACTTCCTGCATGGGTAACGAGACGGAAATAGTCTAGGTAATACTCTGTAGTCAAAGCCAAACCCATCTCATATACATATGCATATATGAAAGAAATATGTAAAAAAAATCCCATATATTTCTAAGAAAATAGTCATTGGATGGTGACTAAGGGATATAATGTTATATTTTATAAAATAATGAAACGGATATTCCGTGATGCGAACATGGAGTGCGAAGAAAACTGATTGAACAATGTTTAGATGAGTCATACATTTTTGTAAAATTGTTATTTATCATTGTAACTATTGAGTAAAATGGTTATAGCAAGAACACTGTTGAATGAAACCTATCCATAGATGAAAAATAAATTGCAATTGATGATTGTGATTGTGGTTTTAAAGCTCCTGCTCCTGTTTTTTATCAGAATACATGGGTTATTGTAAAGTGAATGAGTGATGTATGCTTAAATTTGCTGATTTTCTGTTATATTGTTAAATAAAATGAGTAGTTTTTTTACCGTTTTAAGTTATGTAAAGTAATGAATAAAGTTCAATTAACAAGAACAGTTGTATTGTAAATGTATGTCCATTCATAAGTGTCATAACATGATAGCGAAATTTTCAGTTTGCTCAATTCAATGGGGACGTATAATATAACAGGAAATACACTTAATGTTAGCTCTATAGAACCGTCAGATGACTGTTACGTTTTGCAAACTCAATCTTATCTGTTACTCAACTGGAGAATATAAATTTTGATAAGTTCAACTCATTTGCTAGTATTGAGACCTTTGAATACATGTTACAATAAGGAAGGTATCATAATTATGTAGGTCTATTTAAATAACACATATGAATATATAATAATAATACATATGTTCAATAATTTTAAATTAGATAGTGTGAGTCTGAAGTTGTCTTCTATAAACGTCTGTCAGTCTCAAATTTTGTAAGCATTAAACAAAAGTGTTATTTTTGTATGAACACCAAAAATAATATATTTTAATATTTCGTTGACAGTTAGTAAACGTAAATTTTATTTCATAAATACAATGACACGTAAATTTCAATCGTATCATGGCCAGCTAACAAATTCTCACGATTGACCTAGTTTATCAAAAGCTGAAAACGTCTTATTATTGTATCGTTGGGAATTTATATAAAGAGACCGATATCCCTCCACAATAACATCGAGTTTTGCTCAAGGGAGCTATTCGGGCCAACAAATATTTGGTTTCAGTTTTCTGTCGCGCACACATACGTTTATACTTACGACTTGTGGATTAACTTGTAAAGCAATTGTTTATGTTACTATTATCGTAGAAGACATTCTAGGAAAAAAATTTACACTTTAATTATAATACGATATGTAACTGCTTTTTTACCTATGTATTTGTTAGATCATAAATCTCATTTATTTTACAAATTTGGCCCAGCAAGTAGGTGAAAGACGGCCTAGATGGGCTCCGTCTTTCAGCATCGTCCGTCAATGTTAAGGAGTCATTGGCGCCTAAAGCCTTTTGTAATACCCGAGGAGTAAACTAAAATATAGCTAGTTTCTAATGATATTTCTTTTTGGGCTTATTCCTGTTGTACAATATGTTTTTATTTATATTACTCTTTTGGAGGTAAATATAAAAAAAACTAATTTACCTATGTCACATGGTTCCATTTGTCTCTTTAGCAAATATTTTTGTATTCGGTAAAGCGATATTGACGTAAAAACATAGCAGACATCAAGATATAACTTAACAGGTCTACAAAAAGAATCAGGTTAGAATAACGAAAATATTGAAGATAATTATGATGGATGAATTAAGTGGAATATGAGTTTTTTTTCTTTCATACGATCCATATAAAGTAGTACAGTTTCCAAGTAGAACTTTCTGCCTAGAACCCTTATCTCGAAAACCACTTTATGTCCTGACTATTGCTGTTAACCAGAAGTCCTTGCAATTGGTCAAGCATTTTGAAATACCAAGCAATTAAATTTCGGGACAGAAGCAAAATACTCTCTTAGGAAAAGTACCTTTTCAAATGCAAGTGCCAGTTGAATAGTTGATATATGTTTTGGTAATTTTTTTGGTTTCCTCATTAGACATGTGTATTATACGTGTTAATACTATCCTAAGGTGTTCCTTTAAAGATGATTTACATAGTGTGCCTATTTGATAACTACCGTATTTCTTATGTAGTGTTTAAAATTACATTCTAAATATTTTTCTTGTTGATCAATCTTAAAGAACCAAATAGATTCATGAATCTGTTCAACAATATTTAAAA
This sequence comes from Mysoria sejanus stolli, assembly GCA_018245835.1. Lineage (NCBI taxonomy): Eukaryota > Metazoa > Arthropoda > Insecta > Lepidoptera > Hesperiidae > Mysarbia > Mysarbia sejanus. Next base: position 8,864 of record DWEJ01002134.1, on the reverse strand, counting down.
TGGATATTAATGTGACATATGAAATTAGCAGAGCAGTCTTGGTATTATTACTTTAAGGAATTTTATGACGTGACATTTAATTATATTAACATTTAAAGACCAATCTCGATTACTAATGAATATTTTCGTTTAACTAAACAAGCCATAATATGAAGTCCACCAAGTAATAATAATAAGTTTCTTTCATATTTACCATATTTCTTTTATGTTACTCTTGCAAAAGCAAGTTTGATTAGATTATGTAAAATTTGATTCTTCTTCTTCGAGTAGCTGTAGCAGTAGCTGATCATGAATGATCGTAGTGAAAGGATTAGTCGCAATGTCCTGGGTGCGCCGGGCAGTATATGTTAAATTAATTTGATTTTAGCTTATCGATTTCATTAGTTTCGTATATTTGATAAGACTGAATATTTACTTTACGTAGTTTTGTTTGTCCAACGTTGCCTAATTGATATTATTATTTAACCACAACCTATATTGAGTGTATTATTGTTCTTACCAGCTTTCAAACCTCCACGGTAAAGCTATGAGAGCTTAAACTAAATCGAAACTACGAGGTGGTGTTTGATCGTTGTCCTATGAATAAAACAAAGTGATGTTCACAATTTGTATAACCTGTATGTTCGTCTTTCTGCAAAGCTTTGACGATGGCTGGAAAGCAGTCGAATACGATAATAATAAAAACTAAGAGATGCAAGAATGCCTCATGCTAGTGCTATTGATGATAAAGGAAGTTCATCTTCATCGGCATGTTAATTGTGTTTTGCCTATTGTTACTGTCTTAGCCTTAGAAGTACAAGTTTCATATAGAGTAAAATAACGATAATTTGCACATTATCAGCGTCGATTAAAATGTTCTACATAACAAATACCACATAAAACATTATATTCACCACATCCTATAATTCTTACAAAAATGGAACTGAATTCCACTTTAAATATTTTTGTACAAAATGACACAATACTGTAATTGAGACATCTGCTGCAAAAGAAAACTTTGAAGTAAGTGTAAATAAAACTAGTCTTGAACACACACAATTCTCACTTTTGGAACGGCAGCGGTGAACATAAATTCCTAATGAAATTTGGATCGTTCTTGATATAAGTAACTTGAAAACGTCACCGTGCTGCGATTTTCAATTTGCTTAAGACGATCTTAAATTTATACGAGTCTAAACCTACGAACGTGAAAAATCCCCAGCGAATTGTAAACGTGTTCCACTCTCGTGGCCATATTCTCATTCGGTGCCCCCAATCGCTTCTTCGCTTATGCGCCGTCAAGGGAGTGTTTGATTTGGCGCAATCGTATCGGCCCAGCTTATCGAGGAAACTCGAGAATTATACTTACTGAATGTTATTTGAAGTTTACTGTAGCATTCCAGTGCCAACTTATCATGTTGAACATATTTTGAATGGACCGTCTCATGTTGTACATAATATATTATACTCATTTGATTTTCTTCCACTTATTGGCAACATAATCTAACCTAACCAATTGCTAATAATAGACAGATATTTAGTGACTGGATAGATTATTAGGTGAAAAATATTAAGTAAGTCCAAACTTAGTAGGGCAAATTAAACAAGTCACTTCTTTTCCTTAAGGAGACTCCTCCGGACTGTACGCTATCCGGTAGTGTTACATAACTACAAACTCTGGTAGTATTACATAACTTCAAACCAAAGATATTTTAATGATCAAACATAAATTTGTATGAATTTATCTTTAATATCATGTCAGCAAAGTCACCTATCATCATTAATATTTCCCTGTATCTCAGTCCTCTTTAGATTTTGAATCTGTGACCTAAATCAGAACAGTCAAACTAGTACTGAGTAGCTGCTTATTAGACTAATAACACTATTACCAACATCAAGTACCTACTTAGGGAAGTTGCGCGGTACTATATTGGACTTTGCACTGATGAAGCGACATTTCGTGTACATATTAAGACTAGGAATGCCACATTAAGCGTTAACAAACTTGATACGCTGATTAACTAGTCACGTAAAGCTAAGAACTAGTACATCTCATTAAAACGTTCTCTCGTAGAAATTGTTGATTTAGATTGAGTCAATAATCAATATTTTTATTAATTATCAGTACTTGTCATTAAAGTGATTTTGACTGTACAATACATTTTATATGTTAAAATTAAATTCCAAATATATTCTTAAATTTTGTTACACTGAGTGTCGACTCAGTTCATGAGTTGACATAAACGAGCAAGCGGACGAACGAATGGAAGAACGATAGAACGAATGAACTGGAGAATTTGTCCATTTTATGCAGTTATAATAATTATAAAATAGTTACAAAAATTATAATATAATTGGTGAAAAGTGTGAGTGGGTACTGCACTGTTCTGCCTGCTCTTGGGGGACATGCAGGCGCGACTTAAAGTTATTCACATAAAGTATGTCATTATTAAAACTTTTTGATAGAAATATAATCTAGCAACGTCCATTTTTTTAACAATAACATCTTATCATCAAAATCTGATATGTCTAGTAACATTTCCCACTGCTGTTTGCACTTTTCTTTCTCAATTCCCGTTGAAAATAGTTTCATTTTGGCACGCTCGTATCGCAAAGGCTTATCGCGAACGGATGCAGCAGTGATCCCGAATTCCATTCAACATAGTACATTGGGTATGCATAAAGCTATACCATATATATTATATGAAACCCGTGATTTATATTAGCTCTAGTTTTTTAATGTCGAAGACTCGTATCCACCAGCCGACTTCTACTCATTATTTATTCGAACTATTAAAATATATGCTTAAACTGGCTAAAGTCATATGTGAGTCGCAGTGGAATGAGGCAAAATATTGACAGGATAATGATAATAACCACACTGACTGTTTCCAAAATATGTGGTTAATGCAACGATGGTAATTCTGCAACCTAAACTCATATAAAGAGTCTATTTAAAATTCCCAGTACTAAAAAGTACTTTAATCCGAGCCGGTTTTATCTGACCTCAGTTTCGGCCGCAGTTCGATCCTTCTGCCCTTAGTTGGGAGGTGTAATTTTATTACTCATTAGCACACATGCTCAGAATATATTTACTTTTTACTGGAATACTATGAACGGTAGATGATTACCCTCAACATAACTTTGTTACGGCAATGATCTCGCAGATACATTAACATTCGTACTATAATTATAATCAGCCATCTTTACTACGTCGCTAAATTCGGCGCGAGCTCATGAAGGAGTGACATGGTCATGTCTGAAACTAGTCGAGCTTATAGTGTACTTATAGTGAATGTGAAAAGGAGTTCTTCATCGAATCAAAAATCAAAATTGATGCAATGCAGTTGAGAGTCGGCGGCTTAATCAAAACTGTCCCTAGTATTTATCTTATTAAGGTTCGAAGCATGGAATAGGCCGTACATACAAACAAGATACAAAAACATATATTCCTATAAGATATCTTATCAAGTAGACAGAAACTGAACTCGTATGGTAGAATTTTAAATTTAACATTAGATGTTATTAAGGGAGGTCTATGTCCAGCAGTGTCATCTCGTAAATGTTAGTTTATTAGTTGTATTAAAAACTGTAAGTGCGTCATTAGAAAATCCGGGTCATTAAAATATCTTTAGAATATTATTCATATAAAATAAGGTACGAGAATAACCAGTACTGTATAAGTATCTCCTAGAACAATCTCTTTTCTAGATCATAAACTGTCGACTTTATTAACATGATTTGGCGATTACTGTTAAGCTGGATGTTTCTCAGACCTTTGACTCATCTAATGTTGTTATATAAGGACATTTATCGGTATTTACACACTGATATTATTTAAACAACCGCTGCATTGTAATAAACTTGATTACAGAGGAAAATGTAATTCACCATATTTTATATATTCCACTTTTTCTATCGTTTTTTAATTCAAGCTAAAGTGACATTTTCCTTAAAGGACTCATCAATATTGGCACTGAAGCCAATCGTATTTGTCTATTAAGAATTTCAATTTACTTAAAAAAAGTAGTGTTTTGATTAATGTTATGTTGACTAATATATAAGTTAGATTTTGGTATAGTTGTCTGGTTATATTGTTTCAACTATAAAAGGCATAAATTTTATGATTTTTATTATTATTACATGCGTTACAATCCTATTTATTCATTCGAACACATGCTTCAATTTCATAGTAAATTATACATAGCTGTATATATCAGAAATTTCTAAATGGTAGGTCTCGAAACTTATTTACATGAAACATTGATGGTGACTGGGCCTATTGACAGTATGGATCGAGTGCAATACAAAAATGCTAAAATATTTACAAAAATAACTGTTCGGTCTTTTATACGCAATCATAACCATATTAAAGTAATAAATTTTCGAATCTTGGAGAATCAGATCATTATGAGCATTGACATGAGGGATATTCGATGATAAATAACTAAGAGGGTGTCAGAGTAAGTTATCGATATAGTCGACCAAGTTGAAACTGGTTTAGGTCCGATGGGAAATCTTCAATCTTGGCCGTCCGCTAACAAAGTTTTCAACTAAAATCCTATTGTGCTTTGTGTCATGGGAAACCGAGTGCGCTTGATTAGGTGGAAGATGCTGAAACTAATTTATATGACTTAGTCGTCACAATATGACTTGCACTATTCGACAATAGATGGCGCTTCGAGTTGTGAATTACTAAATCGGAGATTCGTAAGCATGATGTTTGTCATTTTCTTTTAGAAATTTAAAAAACATTATTTTATAGATAAAATGTCATTATCTTTGATCATCAAAAGACAACACAATACAAACTTCTTAATTTTAAATTTTTGTTAAATATTATGATCTTGTATCTACTACGCTTAGAGATTAAAATTAATTACGCAGAGATATGATTATCGGAGCATAACCCGCGAGAGGAGAACTACTCGTATACCCAACAGTGAGACTGCAACAGGCTCACCATCATGATGATAATGATGGAAATTATCATATTATAGCAGTGATCTAAAAACAGTGGATGAAGATTATCGGTATAAATACAATAGTCAAAATTTCGAGGAAGTCCGTCGCCATTTCGCACAAAATACAACAAATCTTACAATAAAATGATCGTAAAAAACCCCGGTTATTATTCAAGAATACGCGCAACAAAAAGCAAATTCATCGGAGAAAATATTGTAATCATCAAGGAAAAAGGCGAAAAGAGCCTTGAATCACACGATAAAATTTCGAGTACTTTGAACAAAGAACAATGAACAGCGCGGGATGAGAAATTGTAATAAATTTTTACAAGAGGTTTATTTTTACAAGTGCTTGTTTTCAAGATTTGCGGGAACAAAGTAAACATGATTGAAGATTCGTAAAGCGTATTACGCACAAACCGAACGTATTTTCATGAAACACACGAACGAACCATTTCTGTTTTATTGAGAATAGAAATTTCTAGAAAAAAGTCGAATGCAGGAGAATCTTAAGGGCGCACGTACTGTAACAATAACTACATTTTCTTATCTGCCAGTTTGTATTTCCAGTTTCAGGCTAAGCAAACCCTGTTTCAATGCAACTCGATAATAGAAGAAATGAAACGTTTCTCTTTTCAAAGAAAATTTGATTTTCTTGTACTTACTGTTTTTCAAATTTGGCTAAATTGAGCACTTGGAAGTTCCTTGTTTTAGCTGGGATTAAATTATTTCTATTACAATCGTTTATAAAATTTTTACAGACCAGATGACGTCATTGAAATAAGAAATATTTAGATGGTAGTTGGTACTTTCTGACAAGTCTTTAATTTATTTTTAATATTTATCTAATTTAGATATCGTAATAGTGGTTCGAAGTGTGGAAATGTGCTGGGTGTACATCAATACGATCACCACTTATTCCATAGTGACTCGTAAACGGAACTAGTGAAACGCGGGAGTGTACTACAATATCTGGCCTACTTCTCCGGGCGTAATATTACGTTTAACATATTTTGAATTGTCTATGTCCATATATACTTTGGTATTGTCTAATTATGCATAGAACAGTCCAGGCCCGCCCGAATTCTATCACAAGCCACACATTACGTATACCACACTCATGGCGCAACACCATAAAAAAGGTGATCTATGGAGGGGAACACGACCCTCGACAATGAGGATTATAAGATGTGGAGAAGGAATTATACATTACGGATGTCGGTGAAGAGGGACATCCAAACTATAAACCTATCTAGACCAAATAGTTAAGACACTGGCTGATGGAGTCAGAATTTTACGAAAGCGATATGCGTGTTTGATGAAAGTGATTATTGTAGAAGAAGCACGGTAGGGCCGGATTAACCACGTAGCAAGAGTAGCAAATGCTACGGCCCCCTCGACTCGGGGGCCCCGCGGCCCAACACGATTGTTCAGGCTCATGGCTCAAACACACCCTTGCGGTTATTTACGCTTAATAAAATATGACTATAATACTATAATAAAATATTAATCTATACTTAATATTATAAAGTTGAAGATTTTGTTTGTTTGTTTGTTTGAAGGCGGTAATCTCAGGAAAAACTAGTTCGAATTGAAAAATTCTTTTTGTGTTGAATAGACCATTTATCAAAGAAAGCTTTAGGCTATATAACATCACGCTAAGATGAACAGGAGAAGAGCAGAAATAAAAAATATTGGGACAACGGCAAAATTTAGAGCTTTCCTTGCGTGCGTTAAGTAAACGGTGAAAGTTACTCAAAAATCATGTATAACAAAATTGTTCCCCTTAAAAAGTTATAAATAAAAGTCCGCGGCAGCATATGTCTAGCTTTTAACATTAACCCACTATAACCATTTTTATGGTTAATATAAAGGACTAGAACTCCCGCGAGCTCGGTATTTAGGCGGGAAAAACTTTGTGACACACTGAATTCCACGCGGGCGATGCCGCGAGCACATCTAGTATAATATATTTTTAGAAAAAGGCGAACTGCACATTTTTTTAATTTAGTCACGATCTGTGGTTGGTGGTGTAGATGACGACTTTGATGAATATATAGTCTGATTTGCTTAAAGAAAACGACATCGGAAATGTTATCTCTAAATTTTCGCATATTAGATCCAAAATAGTTTATTTGTAACACCCTTAACTTAAGAACCTATAACAACTAAGGGCCTCTGGATAGAATTTGCTACAGGCCCAGCGCTGGCTTAATTCGGCACTGAAGCACGGTAGGTCTGTAAGGGCAAAGATTTTTGATACTTGGGGTCGTAGCGGACTACATGAAGATGTAGGATAGCATGATTATTGAATAAAAAAATTGTCGAACTGTTAAAGCATATCCGACTTGTGCATATAGACCTTAACACATACATATATACTGCTATCAAACTCAGAATAACTGGCTGACGTCACACTCAAGAGGACTTAAGTCTTTATTCAAACTAAAACGAACGTACCTGAGACAAGTATTGTTAGTATACAAAAAATATGTTGTCTTTGTATAGAGATACGTTAAACTTTCATGACACGCTCACCGATTTATTTATTTATAAAATATACTTTTAATATGTAGTCTGGTTTATTTATTTTATTTTGTTTTGCTTTTGTTTTAGACTCCTACCGCAAAGTCTCGACGCCACCCAGGGTTGAAAGATAAGCATGACCTCAGGTATTAAAATACGCCGACTGTCTAAATACATGAAGTGTATAAATATTGGTTTTATGGTATTACACATAATTCGCTAGTGTTAATTACGACATTTGGTAACATTCTTGCAGTATATTAGGATTCCTCAATAAAGCAGTCAAGGCGAAATTAAATTGTATACAAATCTCACACATTAATAATAATTTTTATATTCCTCATTAATAATGTTATAAAACATACAAACGTTGATATAAATAAATATAGCGAAACATTGGGTTTTTATTGCGCTTCTAATAAACTTTCGTTTTTAAGTTTAAAATTGTTCCCTACCTAGCTCAAAAGAGCCCTGGATAAATGACATAAAAATAACAATATTGTTTGTGGACATCACACATTTTTGTTATTTAAATAGGAATAGGAAAAAAAAACCTTGAAACGAATCAATTTGCTTAAAGGAATGATTCTTTATCAAATGTCTAACGAGACTTAAGTGGTCATGTTCTATGTTTTCCTAATTTGGTATTGGAAGACACACAACCGTCCTACTGACAGATGCATTCCATTTTCGAAATGAAGACAGTAAAAATGACGTATCAGTCAAAATAACAGCAAGAACAAAGAAGAGGGCGGAATTGGTGTTCCATTCCATTCAATTACTATTAATATTACGTAGCAAAGGAAGATTCGGCCACATATTGTTATCAGTTTACTCAAATAACCCCTTAAAATTTGTAAAGCGTCATATCTGATGGTCGAGTTAGCACCGGAATAAGTCAGATGACTTCATTCTGAAAGTATGTGACGTGCCCATTAGTTACTTTTTTAGTATGGTCGTAATCTTAGCAAGGTGTGTCGTTGCGTTCTTTGAAACAGAATCACGTGCTTTGTTTTATTTTTAAGTCCCATATTAATAGGATCCAAGACATCATCACATATTTCATTATATGATTAGCCTATATTTATCAAGGTTATTGTTAAAAAGAATCCAATCAATAATCTAGTATTAAGTTGTATTTGCTGTTTGCGTATATTTGTATTATATGTGCTCTTTACACCCTAAGTGGTATACAAAATACAAACTATGAAAAAATTATACTACAATAAATACATACATACATATCTACGCCAGATCCCTTACGGGCAGACAGAGAGCACGGCGTGCCAAATATATTTATCCTTACAGACCTGCCGCGCCTCCTCCACATACATAACTATTTTCATACATGCATGCGGGTTTCGGAGACTTCTGACTCCCCCATCAGCCAATATC
>DWEJ01002133.1:0-11892 GCA_018245835.1 Mysoria sejanus stolli | reverse complement strand
TAGGCAGAGGAATGCAGAACATTCCCACGTTTCATGGGTTACGTTTACGTGCCACCACGGAACAGGTGGTGAGCCTATTGCCATGCATCGGGCACATATCCAGACTCAGAACCAGAACCACTACTAGAATTTTGATTTAGATTTTCTAGACAATTTCTAAATTAGAAAAAGTCTTTTGTAGTGTTCGCCCCGGGAATCGAACTTGCAACCAACACGACCAACGAGGCACGAGGTATGTAAGAACTGTATAGTTAATTAGTTGTACTAATATCTGCAAATAATATTAATATTTTAGTCTTGGGTCAACTTACACACGGCCATCAGATCTCAAAATGCAACCCCAGTTCTATGGTAACCAGACGTAAATATATTTACATACAATAATCATAAATTATTTTATAATCATATACAGAACAAAGGTATATATACATATAGACATAGGCGCAGTCTTCGATGAAAACGGAACTCTTAACCTCCGTCTCAGCAGCAAGCGTCATTAATAACTACGCCAAAAAGGAAACAATTATGCAACAAACAGCATTTGCAATGATACTGAATAAACTATTAGAAACACAACGTGGATGAATATTCAAATATATTCAAAAAAAACTCCTATTTATATCAAGCAAACACGAAGCTAATGGCCTGTGTGCCATTGTCGTGTGAACCCAGTTGGAAGTGATGTTCTGACGTCTTCTGTGTTTCTTCATAAAAACCCCCATCTCCGCTGAACAACATCAATCGCAGCTGTAACTACCAACGGTGAGGTTTACAAAGCAAACAAATACAAATTTATATTTTATAGTACCTAATAATATAACTTAAAATCTGTGTAACGTTTAATAAATTACAGAGGAATACGACATACTTGTTGTGCAAATGGGCGCCTTTATAAATGGAATAATTTTCGAATTCGTCGATTTATTACTTTGTGCATACCACATCGTATGTGTAGCTTTGACATCCACTTATTTGTAATATATTACTGGGTATAGTTGCCGTTTTTGAGAACGCGCCAACTTAACCAACTTTCTCTCAATTAATATTTTTGGATCTTTTTATCCTAACTGGCATATGTAATTGCTTATGTTTAAATGCCTAGCAGTGAAAGCTGTTAAAATATCCTTTAGCATGTCCTTGTGTTTTGTAGTAATCATTATTACATCAATAACAACTCTTATACATATTCTTTTCATTCTAAAGGATCTTCTCTAGAATGATAAGGTTTCGGACGCTAAGGCGGACCTTAAAACGCTGACCAAGATTGGCAAATTTCACACGCCTTAAACAACTGAACTTAGCAATAAAAAGTTTAATAATAATACAGTTCTACATGTCTTAATTTATGCCCTGTCACAGGATTCAAAATGACGTGCTATCGGAGTAAAAGCTGTTTTGTGATCGCCTTAATACTCTGGTGCTCCATCGTGCTGTCAGACAGCGTGTCCCAGGGCGCAAGGTGCAAGCTGAAAAGACACATGCACAAAGCTGTGCAAACGGATTACAACGGGCTGAAATGCTGGGATGAGGTCAAGATTAAATCTTGCTGGGGTTACTGCCTGTCTTACGAGGTATTTTCTCAATTCGCACACGCTGTAAATTTTCTTTTGCCTTGCTTTTGTATCTCGAAATAAGATCCGCGAGTTAAGCCGCTACATAATTCAATTACATATTACATAAAGATGAATCAATACAAAAAAAATTGTGTATAATTTTGCGTCGTCCGAACAAAATCGGATTGATAAGTTAGATATTGCTTAAAAATATATCAAAAACAGATAAGTAGTATGTTTATACAATATTTCATGCATAGATTACATATGTTCCTGGTGTACGAAACCATTAAATTAAAAGAAATATTTCATGCATTCTTTTCAGATATCTCACTGGCAGTTCCCCTACAAAGAGTCTCATCACCCAGTGTGTGTCCACGGTGAACGGAAGCACGCGTCGGTGAGGCTGCGTAATTGCGACCCTGGCGTGCTGTCTGGCACCGACGTGTACCACTATGTCGAAGCTGCTTCTTGCAGATGCCAAGTAAGTACTACACATGTTTGAAAAAATCAACTTTTTAATTATAATAATATCTCATGACATTACACACGGGTATTTAATCCCAAAATAAACATCAAGACAGCTTGTATTATGCTAACTAGACGTATGATAAATTGATGAATAAAATTTTTTAAACCGATACACAAAACAACTTATTCTTTATGGGAATCATATCAACGATCTCTGGCTCAGTAATCAATTTCATTAACCACTAGATCAAGGGACTAGATGCATTTTTTACCTAATACTCGTGTTCATTATTATTTGTTTCACTCTGAAAATGGAATGATTTAAAAAAATATATTATTATCTAAGAATGTACATATCCATTAGTGCGCACATAAAACAATTATTATATGAATGAGTAATTACCGAAACAAGTGCTCTTATAGAGGCATACATATGTATTTGTTCTTAAAAACACGTAAATTATACTTAAATATATTTCACAAATCCATTGATATCTGCAAAACTAACCTAACCCTTACAATGAAAATACTATTATGCAAGCATTGCTTATAATTCGATTTATGCACTTATGTATGTAATAGGGTCAAAAGGTCATATGACTGTTATCGCTTTAACCGAAGCAAAATATTTCCAGGTATGTTCGTCTGAAGACACAAGTTGCGAATGGCTCCCTCCGGATTCCTCTCTTATGGGTGGGCTAGTACTTGGAGATGATATAGAAGATCTTGATTAATACATATTTTTTGAGATCGCAATGAATTAAGAAATTGTTAATTCTTTTATTTTAAATCTGCAAGTTACACTGTTAATTAAAATTATGTCTCAATACTGTTTTTTAATTATGTCATAATGTTCATCTTCGGAAGATTTCCCCCATTGGATACAATTACATATAAGTGAACGTCCACGTCTTAAAAATAGTAAGAGTTTATTTAAAGTCTTTGTATTCATTTTTTAGATCTAATGATAAAATATTTCTTTAATTCAGAACTGTTTTATAGTCCCAGGCTTAGAAATTTAAACATTCACTAAACATCTTGCACAATAAAATAATAGATACTAAATACATATTGACTAGCTCGTTGGGCGAGTTATTGCTAGTGTGACTGCCAATCGAATGTTACTGAGTTTAAATTCTGAGTCGGATTGTTTAACTAGAATGTCTAGTTACAGTTATTAGTAGGAGCTCGAAGGTTAGATCTGTGGCCAGTGTATTTCAATCTGCTCAGCTGAAATTCCATGATGGGACGTAAATGTAACTGGTAAGTCATAGGAGTGTATTTCACTCTTCACCCAAAGTTTTCGCGGGTTATCTGTCTGATGTTACGTTTTTTGTTTCGCATAATCAGCTTTATACTTTTTGTTTTTCAAAAATTTAATAATTCGGAAAAGCAAATTGACAGAAATACTACAAAACTATCAATAGGGGGAAACAGCTTCTATTCTAGTTCTTCAGTTTTACAGAATACTGTAATTAAGTAAAACAATTTAATTCTGATCTTACATAATGTTTTTTATTGAAGCTTTTTTGTTAAATAAGATGCTGATTTTATTTTATCAAAAAAATAAAAAAGTAAAACGTAAAAAAATGCAAATAAAAAAGTAATGAGATAATAATTATAAATAATATAATTAACAAAGAAGAAACATTAATTTATGGATTTAACATGATTATTAGTTACTTGTGTCGATGTTGTCCAAAACCATACAATTGTACAATATTTACTCATTCCTAGAATCACATTTGGACAGTGGGCAACACTAGTGTGCGTGTGACATTAGTATTATAAGGAAGTCGTAGGAAGTATGATAATTTTTTCCACTAATTACATGATAAAAATAAAAATATTGTAAATTTTGTTAATAAAAACGTTGTTACAATTTTGTAGTTATAATATACTCTATGAATGTATTTCGTGCTATAATGTTATACATATAATTTTCGAAAACAGCATAGCGAAGTGTTATGGAAAGCGATCCGACATGAAATACTGTTGTGTAGTTATTGCACTTTGCGTGTTGTGTGAAAGTTATTTAACAAGTTCCAACAGAACAGCAAGTGTTTCATTTAAGACTAACTCGACAACGGAACAGAAGGGATGGAATATAAAACTTGATATTTATTTCTCGAAAACACTTCCGAGTGTCGTGAAGAAACCACCAGGAAGTGATGTCCGGTTCAAATGCGAGGCTATTATGAACTTCACGAAGGTGGAGAAGTACACAAAGAACAAAGAAGGCGTTGAAACTTCCCTGAAAGAGTCTCCACCTGATCACATCCAGCAAACTCTCATGAAGAACGTCAAGGTGTACTGGTTGAAAGACAATAAAAATATATCGGACTCCAATAAGGTGAGGACTTCGACGAAAATTGACAAAGCGAATGGAACTGTTGGCACCAGTCTTAGAATTAAAGACATAGATATACAGAACGAGGGTAACTACACTTGTGTTATCAAGCAGATTAATGAAAAGAAGCTAACAACGAAACTCATAGTTGAGAAAGACCTGGACAGTGTGGAAAACTTTGAAATTCCTACATACACTTCACTATTTCCTAATACAGAAAATGCAAATGAATATAAGTTTACAATTAAAACAACACCTAATTTAATACCAGAGGACATGACTATTGATAATGTAGAGGTGGCTAATGTATCTGAACCAAGGAAGTTAGAGCCAATATGTCAGGTTTATAATGGGCTGGTATGCTCTTCATATTTGAAGGGCAAATTTGTGTATGTCCCATTTAACATCACCCAGGTTGCACAGGAAGACAAATTGGTGAAAGCTATTCAAGTCACCAGATACTCCAACGAAATAAGTTCACACTGTGAACAGTATGCCCTGCCCAGTCTTTGTTATTCAACTTTTCCTATTTGTAGAGATCCACATTTAACCAATGATAATTATTTTAAGGAACTCAAATACATATTCCCCCAACTACAGGAACACAAGGACCAAGATCTGCCACAGATAGTGTTTGAGAACTTCCCTAATGGATTACCACAGATTATTAATAATAAAAATATATCAACAATTTTTAATTTTCGCTACAACTCTACAGTACTGAGACGTGTATGTAAACAGGATTGTGAGATTTTAGAGAATGAGCTATGCCAAACAGAGTATGCTATAGCCAAGAGACATCCTCATATTGGCATGCAGTTAACATTGGAAGAGTGCCGGGACTTGCCAGAAGATGACCCAGGTTGCTTAAAGATTGGGATAGGAACTACGATGGTTTCAGACGATGAATGTTATTGGGAGAATGGTAGTGGTTACCTGGGAAGAGTCAGTGTAGCAAACAATGGAATGCCTTGCATTGAGTGGTCAAAGCAAATGCGTATGAAGTTGTCTGACCATCCAGAGCTGGCTGGCAAACACACATATTGTAGGAACCCTGGTGGACTCAAATCACAACCTTGGTGCATGGTAGAGAATGATGGTAAAATTGACAAACAACTCTGCGACATTCCAAAATGCGCTCACAAGATTTGGATATATATTGTCATTATCTTTGTGTTACTTACTGTGCCTGTTATTGGGCTTATTATATGTTTTTGCTTCAGGCATAAGAATAAGTCAAATGCAGCAACAATACGAGATATAAACCTACCAAATGCAGATAAAAATATTTATGGTAATTCGAGATTGAACTCACCAATAGAAATGAATGAACTGCTGACTAATCAGAATATCAGTACACAACCCCATTTGATGACTCGGCCTGTCCGAGGGAATGGTGTTTTACGTATACCTCAGTACTCATTGTCCCAGATAAAGTTCTTAGAGGAGTTAGGTGAAGGCGCATTTGGTAAAGTCTACAAAGGTGCTCTGAAGAAAAATGGGGAAACTCAATATGTAGCTGTGAAGGCATTAAAAGAAAATGCATCGGCTAAAACTCAAGCAGACTTCAGACGGGAGATAGATTTGATTTCTGAACTGACACATGATAATATTGTTTGTATTGTTGGTGTAGCTCTTAGAGAAGAACCATTATGTATGCTGTTTGAATTTATGGCTAGAGGAGACCTCCATGAGTTCTTGATGGGAAGAGCACCCCCATCAGGAAAAGGCCTGCCACCAATGAGATTATTGACTATTGCTAACAATATAGCTTCAGGAATGCAGTATCTTGCGTCACATCATTATGTACACAGGGATCTTGCTGCAAGGAATTGCTTAGTGTCTGATGACTTTGTTGTAAAAATTTCAGATTTTGGACTTTCTAGGGATATTTATAGCTCAGACTATTATCGAGTAAGTGTTTCGATTTCATTTTAATTCTGATTTGCTTTAACCCTTTCAAATTTTATTGTTAAAAAATCTTTTCTAATAATTCGAATAAGGTCACAACTTTATCACTATGTTGCTTTAGTGACAAATATTGCTGTCTGGTTGGGCGGACAACTAATTTTCTTTTATCATATTTTAATTAGAATTAGAGTGGCCTGACTGCGTTTTGCGACTTGCATTTTTGTAATTGAGAAATATTAATCTAATTATCAGAGTGGGCTAAAATTACGTATATAAACTATGACATGTATAAATCCTACATCTGGTTAATGACTATGTAATTTTCAGGTCCAGTCAAAGAGTTTGCTGCCTGTAAGGTGGATGCCACCAGAATCTATTTTGTATGGAAAGTTCACAACAGAAAGCGACATTTGGTCATATGGTGTTGTTTTGTGGGAGATCTACAGTTATGGATTACAGCCATATTATGGGTATGGAACAAAAACCACTACAACTTTATTGAAAGATTTTTGAAAAGAGTCTTTTTGATTATTAGTCAGTGATCATTATTTGATTGATTTTTCATTGTACAAATTCTGTTTGTAATTTACAGATTTATTAAATAGATTGAGAGATAATTGTCACTTGGAACTGCTACTATCAGTTTGATATTATGAAAAAGTGTATATACTTGTATTATATAATTTATTTGTAACTCTCTATTGATCATAGTAGAATTATTGATATAAAATATTGTTTCAAGTAATGACAATTTAAACATTCAAATTTTATTCTAGGTATAGCAACCAAGAGGTTATATCTATGGTGCGTGGTGGAGAACTTCTCGCCTGTCCAGCGGCCTGTCCTGCACCCATGTATGCTCTTATGAGGGAATGCTGGAAGCATATTCCGCAGCGAAGGCCTAACTTTGAAGAAATTGTTAATAGGTTTGTATGGTAACAATATACATATGTATTAATTATTGTGTTCAATCTACCTATATGATATTATGAGTGTGGTATTTACGTGAAATATTATGAGTGATACAAACCTTTATTGGAATGTTTTGCGGCTCGATGATAACGCTAGATGTTATTTTGGCTGGTGAGCTTTGGTGTAAGTTTTCAGTTATGGATAAGTAAATGGCAACTCCACACTTATATAAGAAAATAGGAGAAATCTGAGATGATAAACTAATTGAGGTTTACAAACATTGAACACGTATTTGCAGATATAAAATGCAATATTACACTAGGAAAATATGAGTGAGTGTAAGGGAGGTAATAAGTTTATTATCTCTCATACATTCACTCATATAATTTCTTCATAAAAACAGTGATAGTCTAGTGGTTTGAAATTGGACCTCCCACTCCGGGAGACCGGGTTCAAAGCTTTGGCGTCCCTCTCTCCTCTTAAAATGTGCGTTTTAAGTTTTTAAATATCACTTGCTATTACGGTGAAGGAAAACATCGTGAGAAAACCTGCACACCTTAGAGTTCTAAGAAAAAAAATGTTCTCTAAGGTGTGTGATGTCTGCCAACCCACACTTACCCAGCATGGCAGACTGTGGCCTTAACCCTCTCATTCTGAGGGGAGACCTATGTTCCAACAGTGGAATGATAGAAGGGTCGATATTGATTTTCTTCATTGGCATTCATACTATATTAATCTACAGTATGTTTGTTACATTACATACTTTACATTTTTATCTAAATAATAACTTTACTAAGGGTAGATAGCCTAAGGAAATAATACAAAAATACATGACACGTTATGTTTCCATTTTAGAATACAAGAATGGATTCATATGGGAGGATGTCCGGATGTGGCGCCATCAGAATCTGGAAGCAGTGGCTGCGGGCACCGGCCGACCACTTCGACGAAGGACTTACAGGAAAGAGTGCCGCTCTTGCCCCCTCATTGCTCGTCGTCCAACGGCTCTTTAGCCACCAGCAGTCTCAAAAAGTTCAGCGCTGCCGGCTCCAGCTCCAAGGTCACGGACGACAATTGTTCCACGTGCAGTGAAGTACCACCTCTCGTCCCCAAAACGAAGAAGTACAGTTCTGGCTCTCTTATAGACACGGATAAGTTGGGTCCCAGAGAGACAGTTGTTAGGTTACCCAATACACACTATGGTAATGAGATATAATTCTGATCTCTTAGTGATCACTCGCACCGAGTAATATAGCCGTATTTTCATAAAAAAAATTGCATATCGATTTACGACTATTAAAATTGAACATCGATTTGTAAAGTTAATATCAATATCATTATCATTTCCTATATGGATTTAGTTTAAACATGAAGTATCTAAATGAAGAAGACATGATATTTAGTTTATATTATCGTGTAAAGATAAGATTTAAATGTATTATAGGCAATTTCGTTTCGACATGCTGTTTCTGATTCTATCAAAGCGCTAAATGAAACGCAATACACTCATCTTTCGGTGCGAGCGACGCAAATAGATAATGATTTTGTCACTAAGACGTTCGTTTCACTATCATTGTGTAATGTAATGTTTAAGTAAATTATTGAAAGTCGTTGATAGTGTAGCATGAGTACATGATAGATGATAGGAATGGTCTTGAATGGTCCGCCTTTGCACTATGTAGCTATTTAATTTAAATTATTATTTTATATATTTTGTTAACTATATTGTAGTTCCTTTTTTATTTTACTAGCATAGCGGCAGGTGAGTCCTTTTGATGATATTGTACTATTTGTATCCATTGAAACAATGTTGCCTTACCTTAGAATTCTACCTACTATTCGGGAAAAAAATAGTGTCCATAATTGTATGGATTTTAATAGGTTTATATCTGGCTCTCAGATGACACTAAAAGTGGGAATATGCTTTTTTATCGGAAAAGATAGGGACAGACATTTTGGGAGTTGGTTAGACGTATAGAAAACTAGTGTTATGCTTGTAGTCTACTATTTAGTTGTTTGTTATAGTACACAATTGAGAGCAGTTGAATATCTATCATGCAATGTAATAAAGTATTTTCCTACTTCATATGAGACTGTTCAATAGATTTAAAATACAATACATGTAAGTACTGATGTTATGCATTTTTAACTGGTGATTCAACATTTTGCTCAAAGGTTATAATTCCACATATCGCTATATTAATAGTTTTTTGTATCATTTACTCACGAAACGCACTCGACTAAGGTCGGGATTATATTCCTGATAACGTCGTATTAAGTAAAATAATATGTCCAGAGTGTTACGAGTTGAGCAGTGTTTTTCAGTGGCAATATAAAAATACAATTGTTTTAAAATTATATAGATACACTTATTCAAAGGATGAAAAAAAATGATATCTCAAATACAAAGATACAAAATAATGTAAAAGAAAACACTGTTGTAGTCTAACCCCACTGAAATGACAGTCAACGTTGCATTTTGCCTTTTATTACTGGTTTACGTTCAGTATTATTCCCGTTAAATAACCAACTGATCTTTTTACTTAGATGTAACAATCCTATTTCAGTTTTAAATCTTACCTTAAAACTTGAATTAAATCCGTTAACTGGTATATGAATGTTAAGAATTCTGGAACTCTGTTGTTCATGATGATGTTTGTATTATATGTAATTTATGTTGGATTTATGCTCTTCCACGTCTAAAAGCACATTTTATTTATTATGTCACTGATTATAAAATACATATTTAATTATAATTACATCACATGTGTGAATTAAAAAAATTAAATTTCCCTTAATTCCATACGAATTGTGAATTTGTGCTTAACATGGCAACACGGCAATTTGGAGCACTGTTAACGTGTATTTTTTTTATAAATTTTAAACTAAGATGAGATTTATTTGGGAATGTTGTGTGATTAAAGGATAATCTCCCTTGTGTATTTATAGTATTGTTTATCCTATATCATTGTTAACGTGACCAGAATCAGGACAGATTTGCTTGCCAGTATTTGATAGCAAACATAGTGTAATAATATTACTAAGACATTATTATTATTATTTTAAGTAATAAGTTTTTGTTATCCTTGTATTTGTGTACAGTGCGGCAACACTCAAAAATTCGCTCACTTAGGTTATGACCCATATAGTGAAATTTTGTAATCGTAATGTAATTTTCATACAAATTTAATAGTATACCAACCAAATAAATGACCAATATAATGAAATTTTGTGATCATAATGTAATATTCATTCAAACATACACAAAGTAATGTTTTTAAAATTGGCTATATATGTTTATGATGACAAAGATAATAATAATTATTATGGTTTATTGTCTCAAAAAGTATTACAAATAAAAAGTAACAATTAATTCAGGTTCATTAAATAACATTATTGAGAACAAAAGGAAGAAATACATACAGCTAATGCAGAACAGGATCTAAGTCTCGAGCTGTGTTCATGTTTAAGATGTTTTTGAAATGCAGCTACATTTCCGAGACAATTTTCTATAATGTGATTTTGTATTGCAATAGTACCCCCGATTTAATTTGTTTTATCCAAGTATATCCTCTAAAAGGCAGTTAGGCCACTTTGCTTCTGGCACTCTCTATATATAAAGTTAACTGCAACTTCAGTTGCTGTTTGGTTTGTGGCAAACAAAGACTTTTGAGTGTTGCTTTACTGGGCTATGCCATCAATTTTCTAAATCATTATTTTGTAAATGCTTAGATCCTATAGTACTCTCAGTACTCGCCAAAGACTTTTTTGTATGTGATACATTTACTTTTTTACCTAGACTTAAATCGTATTTCCATAATAAATAATTTATAAAACGGAAAACAACAAACTATTTTCATTAAACAATTATATTTAATCTATTAACCCCTTATATTATTTGCATTGATTGTAATTTGAAATTGTAATTAACAAAATCGATTTTTAAAAGTAAATCATTTTTAGTGAATCAAATGACTTCCGGTTTGACTTTTTTCACAATTAAATTGTGTTGACCATGTACTTTCATATGAACTTTGAGATTGTTGTTTCCGGTGAATCCTCGTTTACATATCTTACAAACGTACGGCTTTTCACCTGAAAATTATACAAGAAAACTGAAAGTTGCGCTTGTAATATAGCTATAGTATAGCATCAAGAATCTACAAAACTTACTAACTCAAACATAGATAAACGACTTTAAAAGAAGTTGTCTACATAACATAAGAAACAAATTGGAGTACAAAAAAATAACTTAAATACACATTTTTTGAATTAAGTCAATTTGATATATCAAAGGCATTAAGCATTTGTTTTGTTAATTTTCGTCAAACGATTGCAACTCACGAAAAATTTTCAGTATCCCCAAGATCGAACAATCAAAGTGTACAAGTAAACTTTACATCCTGTCCTAGATTAAATTGGTATTATATATTGAAAGATGACAACACAAACTATGCAATTTGTTATCTTTATATTACTTAAAGTATTTAAAACTTTATAGTTGTATACAGTGTAATAAAAACTAAACAGTTTTCTCGAATAAATTTTCTAAACTGTGGGTATTTTGTGGGTGAACAGATGCCCAAATTAAGCTCTTCCCTAAAATTCGGGAGCGCTTCATCAAACCTTAAAAGAACATCTCGACGGTCCCTACGTACAAAACGACATGTCAAAAATCGAGGTTTACAGAACAGC
>DWEJ01002132.1:0-11893 GCA_018245835.1 Mysoria sejanus stolli | reverse complement strand
GTTTACATAATTCTCTTTTCGTTTTACAGTAAAATATAAGAATATTACATTCATATTCACACGAGTGATAATGTTGACACGATTTTATTGTAATTAACTTTTCTTTTATCTAACTGTTATTAGCCAAAATAATAAATGTTTAGCTAAAAAAAAATATATTTTTAAGTGTATGCGCTATCAATTCTAATATCATGAAGAACAATAAAGACAGCGGTACTCAAACGGTAAAGCATCCGTTGTTGCCGCACTATATGTATTTTACGTTAACAACTGGCGCTTTCGCGACAACCGCAGCAAGCGCTTCGTTAATGACGGGTCACGGCTTCATACACACCACTATGCGTTGCTACTACTTCAATTAAAATGTCTAATTATTCAAAAAAAACTGTAAAATACGTTATCCCATATTTGAAGGTAACGTCATAATTAAACTCAATAAACCCGATCTCATAAAAATATACAAAAGAAGTGAATATAGTTCCAAGTAGGAAATGTAGAAATTTTCAAAAAAAATACGCGCTTGACATAGGTATACGTTATAAAAGTAACGTACTTCATACTAAATATATAAAAAAATTGGCATGAGTACCTACGCATTTCGCAAGTAACACCGATTTTTTTACATTACTCAACTTACAAGTGTGCGACTCTGCGACTCTGTGACTCTTTTTATAATAACTATTACCAAATATAGTAATTATTTGATATTAGTTGTAAAGTGTAAGGCAGCTTAATAAGCGTATAAAAGCTTTCTAAAAGATCCTAAGATCTATAAGCGTGTCGAATAGCGAAATAGTATTCAAATATACAAAATTGTCCGCAACTATTGAATAAAATTCCCAAATAATGCTTCAAACTGGTATACAATATTAATCATAACAATTTCTACCAAATAATCGAAAACCAAATTATATATACAGACATATATACAAAACGTCCTAATGTCGTTCTAACCAAACCAAAAAGTGAAAGCAGTTTGAAACTACTATTTAAATCAGATTAAAAATGCAGTGCACTGTTAATCGATTGGCAATTTTTTTTTATATCAGAGATCAACTAGGGCAAGAACTACCGCTAATAACCATTCTATTAATGGTTTTTCTTCAAGCTGTGCCAGAACATTGCCGAGCATGCTTCGTGTACTGCGAGCTATCGTCGCTACTAATTAAGAATCTAAGCTCGGAGATTTTCTTAATTACCTTCCCTCCAGCACCACCCTGCGAAACACGCTATCTTATAGCAACTGTGACTATGCTGAAGTGTCTTCATAAATTTCAATTTCAAGTAATGGCACAAATTTTGTTTATTTACGAACTAAATGATGAACGGTAACAACTTCTCGACTGCAAGAACCACAAGACAATTAACACATATAAAACGCTTGAGAGTGTCGCATAATAATGACGACGTTATCTTCGCAAACGTGATACGGCAAATTTTTGAAAGATTGTGTTAATTAACTTTGTTGTTTTGCATTTGATAGATCTCAAAGCAGCTGTCAACGTGTCTCGTTATGATAGCAGCGTTAGTAAAGGACGAAAGAAGTTAAGTAGCGCAGAAAGTGTACCTTGTGACTACTATAAAACCAGTATTTCAATTAAAATCTGAAAAAGCTGGCGGATATACATTTCAAATTCATAAAAAGTAACATAAATGCAAAATCTTAGCTGAAGCTCTCATGGGCGGGAGTGTATTTTCATAAATGTTATTAACGTAACATTCGCGCGAAAAAAATCAAGCTTATTGAAACGCGTCATCCAAACTGTCTCACCTTAAATTCGTTCTGGTTTGGATAATTTTCATAATTTTAAACGACCAAAATATAAATATTAAATATAATTTATTGTTATATAAGTGAAAATTAAAGGTAGGTCATCTTTGAGTGTAAAGATGTGGAAAATTATGTTACATTATTATTACAGCATAATAACATTGTATATTTCGTCTTTAACTATGTATTGCCTAATAAGTTACTTCTTCCCGATAGCCCAATCAGCTTTCTCTGCTTTCTTAGCCTGTTGAAACATGAGTAAGAACCAACATATAGTAAAACAACATTTAAACAAAATTACTTACATGAAACGGCTAGTTTCATATCATTACGCAATCCTTATTAACCTGTCTTTATTTTGTATATACTGAAAATTTTATCTTGTTATAAGCTGATGGATTCTACGAAAACGATTGAAATGTGATATATTAAGAAATAAGGAGAAAAAAGATTGAATCACAGCATTATTAATTTGGATAAAAAGAAAAGTAATGAGTTTCGTTTGTTTTAGTGGTTACAATTGTGTATAAGAAGATCAAGTTTATAAAAATTGATATACGATGAACATGTTAGAATAATTACATATTTCAAAGACCTAACTATACAGAAACGACATATAGAATATAATATAAAGCACAAGCCAATTAAAGAATTATAAATATTAAATTTATATGCATGTGTAAATAGTTTTCACTACTTTGAAAATCCAATAGTTAACTACATTACATTGTGATTCATTAAATGCGTTTCTTGGGTGCTTCCTTTCCTGCTGAGAGTAAAATAGAAAAAAATATTTAGGAATAAAAAGAATTACATTGGATTTTCAATTGCCTATTTACCTCTTTGTCTTCCTCTTCAAGGGTGAATTCCTTCTTTTTGACGACCTTCAACTGGTTGCGGAAGTTGAACTCTGCCGCCTTCTTCTGGAGCTTGGCGAATTTGTTCTCGTATTTGGACACCTTCTTCAGTGTAGGTTTGACGCTAGAATCGTTTAGATATTTTATTTAGACCACTAACCAACTAGTAATCCCCTAGTAGACCCCTGACCCACACGTAGTCCACTGGTAGACCGCTGACCCACTAGTAGTCCATTAGTAGACAACTGACCCACTAGTAGTCCACTGGTTGACCACTGAGTTCCACTAATTCGCACCCAGTATCGTAGCGAAGTATACTACAATATTTCGAGAATAACGAGGATAGTCTTAATTCGTATCTAAAATGCAGCATTAAATAAGGCATATCATAATAGCCCAAATTGCTAACTATTAAACTATTAACTATTAAACTAAATTCCACTAGAAGTGAGTACACACGACGCAGTGTTTTAATGCCCGTTGCTCAAAATAGACATGTAGCTGTTAGTACACTGGCAGGAATCCAGCCACTTTTCTAACATTAGGCAAAATTAAAAGCCAATGTTTGGCGGCATGCCGGAATTCCGACGGACAAACAATTGATATTTTGTCACAAATCCAACCGTCACATTATTGCATATCGTACAAACTCATTTTTAAAATAAATTAAAATGTGGAAAATTTATTGTTATCGAATATACGAGTATGTAAATAAGCAGTTTAAAATTGTTGTTTACAATAAGTGTCATTCTTGAATTACCAAAATACTAACTGAAATTATATTTTACATCGAAGTCACACTGATAGAAAAATAATTAATTACCTTTAAAATACGTAAATATACTTACAATTTGCCTCTGAGGTCATTGACTTGAGAGTTCAGGTCAGCGATCTGTTAAGTCATTTTAAAATATGAATCAATATTGTGTAATGAAATGGTGTACTTTGTTGGTCATAGACGTTATTCGTTGAAAATATGACATTTAAGTTATCTTAGAAAACAGCGTTATAAGGAAAGTATATCTATAAATTACTATAATGAAAATAATGTACACGATGAAAACAGAAATGTATTGATAAAAAATAACATTATTAGTGTATTACAATTGGTTCTCTAATATGTAAATAAAATGTATTATTACTAAAAGAAAGAAACTTTAGCAGAAAATGGGAAATTTTAATATATCTAATTTTAATCAAAAATAATTGCAAGAAACCTCATGCAAATCACAAAAAAAACGGAAATAAAATAAATATTTAAGCTCTCAAGATCTGAAAAGAAAGCGAAAAATAAGCTAAGTTGATGCAGTTGTTATAACAGTGTAACCAAATTTAAAAAAAAGTGATTAATACGACAAAAGCACAGTACAAGGAAGAGAAAGTTGAGCGTCGATTAGGCAGTGTTATTTGCGGCTGTTGATCAGTTTCCATTACTGTTGTTTGTGAGTAATTATATACATACTGAAAGATGTGCGTCAAATTCCCAAGTCTCTAGGTTCCTACGGTCTGTGCTCTTAGCCTACTGTTTTCAATATACAACCCTAGATTTTCCAACCACAATTCTCTTAATTTCTCTCTAATATCGTGCAACAGTTTAATATCGTCTTCGGTAGCTGGTCGCTTGCAGCTCCTGTGTTCTTCAGACTTACAAATAATAGTGCTGGATATTGTACATGTGCAACAACTAACGCCTAACGCCACCAATATTGTACCTCTTCGAGTCGCTGGTATACAATATTCGGCGTATTCGCCGCCGAATGCTATTGATGGATGCAAGCGAAGTGGAGGACTTGACGAATAAAAACGCGTCAATAAAAATTATATTCGGTTCGTTGTAGCTATTTTCAATTCGCTTTATTTCTCCGGAACATCAACCTCGTTCAAGAACACAAGCGCTGCTCAATCCGACGTTTGAGTGCAGCTGGAACTGTACCTAAATTTATAGTCAATAGCATAATTTAAAATATACATACACAATACAAGTGAATATAAGGTATTGCAGCTGATATCAACCGGTTTGAGCAACGCGAATGTATCCCAGCTACAGACCAGTTATCGAAGTTGTAACATATTGAGGGCTATATCTATGTGCAAATTGCTCTCAAATTTTTCATACGTATATCTAAAATATATTATGTGTTTATCAATATGATATATTTCGTGTTCAAGTACAACGTAGCTTAATGTGTACATATGGTGACGGTGCAAAATCGATCGATCTAATAATGTCAGGTAAAATAATGTAGATGGCGTGTAGTGTCATGGACTCGCAAGTGAGCATAGTATATTGTACAGCGCTCGACGTCTGTGTGGCGCAGACGACCGCCGAGCCAGCGGGAGCACCGCCGTCTCGCACTCGTCGGGGGGAAGGAGCGGGCAACATCGATCAGAGCATGGCACTTTCAATTTAACACTCGGTGTCCAACTAAGTAACATGTGGGTGTCGCAAAAAGGTATAGGATATATTTCAGCAACCGAACACGCAAACAATTCGCGCGCTGTATAACGGCACATACATGAATGTTGGAGATTTGGAACAAGAAGTTTCTTACACTATGCACTTGCGTGTGCCAATAAAGGAACCAGTCCATCGTTCCAATTTTGGTTTTACAGTAAATCTAGTGGTTATCGTAAAAAGAGAAAATTCAGTAAGCCCACTAAAGCTCGCCACCACACATGAAGCGTCACACGGGTATAGGTAGAGACGGTCGGTGGTACTCGATTATTAATCGCTATTGCTCTTATCATTCTTATTGATTAAAGTGCCATACTGTCAGGGATACATTAATAGGGATATTAAAGCATCATTTTGTTATATTGATAATTTCATGCAATAATCAAAAGCTCTAAATGTTAAATAAGCTGTCGCTACTCAACCGACGAATGCTGTACGGCGGCTCGTAGACACCAACATGAAGTATTATAGATTGACAGTAGGAGATAAAATGACATGGAATACATGAGAGAACAGATGACTGAATAAATGTTACGCGGTCATGCAGAGCGGCCGCGACGTCGCGTCACGTCAGTGGTGAATGCAGTGTTACAGTTACGCCGATGGCCGTTACAAATACAATCGTTAGTGTAGTTAATCGTGTAAGCTCCATGTCGGATGACGCCGCCGGCCTTCGCGGCGGAGATCGATTTTGCACCGCGCGCTCACCGTGGCTGGCCCGAGGCCGCGCGCGACACCCTTCTACTTAACGCGCACACCCGTGCTACGAGTATACCACTAAACCGCGCCTTCACCGTTATTTACAATCCAACAAAAAACAATCGAAAACTTAACAAAGCATTATCATGTGTAAAACGAATTGTCACACGCGCTCGTTTGTTACATATTCGATGATTGTGATATTCACAATGGTTATAAAGTATTGGTCAATACCTCATAATCTCTTTTCCTGACTTCATGTTCCAAATCCCACTTCTGGCCCTCACACACATACATGCGGTCATAATACTCCTGTATTATTCTCTTGAGCATTGCTATAGAAAAAGGAAAGACAGATTATTGAGCCGGCAGAATGAGAATGGGCATCTGTGTGAGAGTGGCCTTCGTCTGTCGATGGGAGCGACGAGTGCATGTGTGCGGTGAGCCGTACAACTATCATGTCATGTCGTAACAACTAAATCAATATCAATCATATCACGTCATATGCATTCCCAATCCTAATATGCAGTTTACCTCCATTTTCCTAATTTCGATAGCTCGTTCTAGTTCATATTTATCTCCCTCAAGGTTGTATATTCTGTGCCAGTACATTTGACATATCGTCTGCAGTTCGGCTAAAGAAAAACATAATCATTTATTTTATTGTATAACATCGGCGTAACGGTGCTCGCCTCTCGTGGTATGTAGGTGGTGTGGGTACGAGGCGTGGACTCCTTATTTATGGATATTGAAGCGTAAGCGAAGCTACATATGATAATATTTAGGTGGGATTCATGGTCTAATATCGAGATATAATTATAATGTTTTTGTTAAACTTAAATTCGGTGAGAATGTCTACAGTAGTCAAACTATTACAGCTCCAGTGTTGGATCGATGGGACCTTGTTATTTTAGCGCTTCAAAAATATTTATCATGTTATCCACATTAGTTAGGGTATATAGGTATATTTTATGTTCAGCTCCGCTATATGATAAATTATGCGTCGTCGGCGAAAACAAATCATTATCGTATACTAGTCACAATATCGGCATGAGCTACTCAAACGAAGAGCGTTTTATTATAAATTGCTTAGCGCCCAAACCAGATCAGACCTCAAGCTGTCTGCGCGCGACTTCCATCTCGTGATCGTACTTCTCCTCTTCGAGCTTCGCGATACGCTGATGGTAACCGGTAATGATGCTCGTGAGAGCCGCTACAACATCAACCATTAGTTACTACCGCGATCTATCATACACGTAGCACTTCTCCTAGCAGCCGCAACGGCAACCATTGCAAATGAATAGACAGTAAGCGAAAGAGTGAGGCTCAGAGAGAAATTTAATAGTATCATGTATCAGAAGAAAGTAGGTCAGTTTTCGCACGAAAATACAACGAATTTAGCTGGAGCTTAGAAATAGTAAGAGACGCGTTAGAAGACATACGGGACCACTGAGGAAGTGTGTGGCCCGCGGCAGCAGAAGATATTCCAATCCGTTGTTAAATAGACGAAGGAGATACAACACGGCATTTCGTCACAACGTTAAGAATATTAAGGAGAAGATTGTAAGTCTTGTGAGTTCATCAAAAGTGAGCGCCCGATGTCGGCACGGTTCGCTACCTCCATGTCTTTCCGTTTAACGATGTATTCCAGATCGAACTTTTGGTCCTCGAGTTGACCGATGCGGTTGTAGTATTCTTTGCAAACCCTTGTAACTGTATCTACAATGCGACATACAATTTACATAACAAGTAACGCAGTCACAGATTTATACACTGTGGACCGCTGTGTAGTGTGTTTATTGTTAAGAATATTCATATTAACGTTTAAATCTAAATTCAGAATAAAAGTGTTTGTAATGTTGTTCTGCATTATTGGATTTTTAAGGTATATTTTATCTAGATAGATCAATCGATGTTGCTAGGTCGATATTTACCTTCGTTTGCATCGTCGATGTTTTTGGGTTTACCGCACCTTTCTTCAATAATACGCCTCCTCTCTGCCGCTTTGCGTTCCTGTTCCTTCTTCAGTTCCTCAGCTGCTTTTTTACGCAGGAGCAACTGTTACCAGGAGTTACGGTTAACGTGGTCTAATCAAACATTTATAATGAGAACAGCTACAACATCTAACATGCCCTCCTTTTAATTCGTTTTATGTACTTGTCAGTTTTGCAAGTCAGAAAAAATGTTCAAATGGAAATAAGAAAACCTATATACCAAACACACAACTTACAAAAGTAATTTTTTTTAATGAATTTTTACTAGACAAAGAGTTGTAAATTCAAGAATCAAAATTCACTATTACATTGTCCTAATTCATATTTTTAATTTACAGTAAGCTGACACTCACCCTAAGCTTCTTCTTCCTCTCAGGTGTCATGAAACCCTTCTTCGCCTTCTTAGCCTTGGAGGCCTCCTCCATGCGCTTGCGCACCTCGGCGCGCTTGCGGTCGATCTCGGCCTGTTTGGCCTTCTTCGCCTGGAGACATCCACCACATGGTAATAGTGTGCCTAGTACTTGTACACATATACCAACATATATGTACGCAAAACTAACATTCGTCCTCTTCTATTGTACGCGAATGTATAGATGAAATGAACACAGTGTACCTAGATGCATGTAGTACAATCTTGACCGTGTCGATTAGTCATACAACTACCAAGTGGTTCGATTTAGATTCGACCAATATGTGATATAATAAATTCCATGTACAAAAATAACGTTTTGTGTACATTTCGTTCATAAATGTATTTATAAACCTATAAGAGCTAAATATATAGTGTTATGATTTTCTGAAACATTAAATAAAAAAATATAGACAAATTAATTGTATGTTTTCGTACAAACTTGACTAATTGGCGTATGATTTCCTTGGTTATTATAAAAGTGATAATATAAACAGGTGACTGGTTACAAGGCGATATAAAATATACTAAAGAATGAATGCTTTGTGCGGTTCTTCATATGGTACTTTACCTCCTCGAGACGCTTTTTCTGTAAAAGAAATAAAAACAAAATTAATTCAACGATTTTTTTTCAACTTCGGTTAGTTACTCATATGTGCTGTGTAAATAGGGTTTCCCAAAAAAACATATATATATTATCATTCACTGCAGTGTTGATTAAACACATCACATATATTATTAAGCCCGATATGCTTATACAAAGTTAAACGTTATTAACATACATATGTTGTGGATAAATACTTTAATTTGCTAGCGTTTCATCAAGGTTCGGCTTTCAGTACATTATTGTAAGAATTAGTTTCATTGTGAGATACGATTACATAATTTTGTGACAATTAACAATAGTCTAGTTAGTGGTACATAGTAACATTAATTTTCAAACAATAAACCTGACATGTTAACAAATAACGACTTACAATATTTTAAAATCTAAAAAGGCTGTAACAGAAAACTGTGTAAATCAACAAATAAAACGTGGCGATCAAAATTGTCATGTAGTGTTTTGGTTTTCATATAAACAATAAAGTTAAAATATTTTTTATATTTTATATTAAACACAATAGTATGAAGTTGTTCCAAACTTTAATATACATATATTGAGAACATGTAGGTATTATATTTTATCAAGAAATATTTTTCAAGTGATGTAACGTGTAGCGATGTATGGCAGGCATGTTAACGGGATATAGAAATATTTACCTCAGTCTCGAGGAGACATGGTACTCAATACTGTGTCGTGGCAAGCAGGGTGACGTATGCCGAACCGGAAGCAGGGAACGCCCGAGCCCGAACATCGCAACAGAAATGAAATAAACAGGAACATGTGTTAGATATAGGTATTATATTAACATTTTTGAAAGAATTTATCATCTTTATCTTTATAATATGAAACATATATAGAAATAACAATGTAATCGTAGTAGATATTATTTATCTTTCATTCTTTAATTGTGCTGAGATCATGTCTTTATTTGAATAAAGTTGCAGGACCGCACACTTTGTACTAAACAGTTGGTACATTCACGTAATTTTAACATGTAATCATTGTTAACGTACAGAAATAGTTTTTTTTTTATGTAGGCACTGAAAATTCAAATACAAGATGTGTACATACTAGTTTAGAAGCCATTGATTGTTTTTCGTAAATAGATATATGATATCGACTTTTTTATCGTTCCACTATTGGAACATGGGTGGAAGGGGTTAGGTAGATATATGTGGCAATTTGTCATACCTTACTTCATCGTCCGCCATTGTGTATGTTTTCTTTTAGGTGTCCTGAAACAATTAAGTCACGGGAGCGTTAGGTCAGGAATTATAGAAAGACTTCGTGTCACGATACAAGGAAATACGAGTAAATAGTTAATCGACTCAGAGTCGAATTGTATTCTTCTTAATTATTGCAGAAATTTGTTTATTTTAATGATTTAAGCTCACATATAACAATATTGTTTTTTAATTATATTTCACAAAAAATACTATCATAATTACGTAAAATGTTATACGAATACATAAAATCAAAATAATAAAAATTACTTATTTGGCCGTCATTAAAGAGTTATTCGAAACGACTTGGACTAACGCCAAACGGGTACATGTAAATATCTGACATTTGATACTCCTATATCTCTTATTTCCAGAGTAACCTCCAAATTTCTGGTGAGTACCTAATATTTAAATAACTGTTATTTTATTTTAAGCGAAATAACTTTAAACTTAGCTGCATACAAGGTCGAGGTCAGCGCGTTGCACTCTGGAAGTCAATGACTGAAGTGCAACTAAAGTACGGTCATGCTTTGTAAGAATTAATAATATTTCTAGAATGCAAATATCCAAGACGCATCAGTTCCGCAGTTATCGCAAGCGGGCGCGCGGCGCAGCGCATCGCGACTGAAATAGTTGCGCTGGCGCGCGCGCCGCCTAATTTGGTCGTGTCCGCGTAGAGACTTCGATTACACGGACTTCAAACGTAATATAACACGAACAAAACGCACTCATCAACAAACAGTTTTAAAAACATTACTCTGAAAATAATAAATACCTAAACATAATGAGTTTTAAATGCAGTTAATATGTTTCCACCGCACGCCTTATCAGTGATGATATTATGTTAAAAATTATTTATTTTCCAAATGTAATAATTATCTCCGATCCCAATAATAGGTATATTATTGTATATTACATTACATTATTGTAACGAATGTGTTTATTACGATGTTAATGTTACGAGGGTCGCGTCTCCAGCTACGTATGTCAATTACTTATGTGAACTTTTATTAATTGTGGATTTTAAAGTTACGTTTTAGTCTGTGTCAGATATACACTTCATATCTTTATAAAATCTAGGGGCGTGTTACAGTTAAGCCTATTCAAAATCATTGTCGCTTCACCAATTCTATGTCAATTCCGCAAATACAATAGTATGTAACGATGGACGAAAGCCCGTTGTTAGTGGCTGTTGGTGACTTCAGCGGAGCGGCTTAAATTTACGAACTCGAAGTTTCACACACACTCGAGCGTGGAGATACATTACGGTGTTCCATTACACCCGACGTTGATATATCACTTCACTCAACGATTATCGCACTAAACATTCGTAAACGGCGTTCAATTTCGTAATATAAGTTAGTAATACTTTATCAAACGTCACGAAAACTCACCTACGGCAAGAAAAAGAAGATGGCCCTACAAGATGGTTCAGCCAACACGAGCCACAGTTGCTGACTGGCGCGAGGCGGGCGGCAAGGCGTGGCGGGTAGTGCGTGGGCGCCGCCCGCCCCCGCAACCGCGGTCCGGAGCCGCCGACGCTCGCTTTTCTGTGCAGACATTTTTAGAGCAGTGGTGTTTTGACACTATCACCGAAATAACACAGACTCAGGCGGCTACTCGAATAACTTACAAATATAAGTTCAAAGCAACATGGACTTTTGCCGTAACTGAAACATATGCATTGAATATATCTTAGGATATCTCCACACACGGCCATCTGATCCCAAAGTAAGCGTCAAGAGAGCTTGTGGTATGGTAACTAGACGGCTGATAAAAACTACATATATACATATAAATATGTACTTAAATAGATTTTTTTTTTACACCCAGACACAGAACAAATACCTGTGCTCATCACACAAATATTTATTCTGTGTG
>DWEJ01002131.1:0-11895 GCA_018245835.1 Mysoria sejanus stolli | reverse complement strand
TGTATGTATCTAAATGTTATCCTTCGCGTTATCCTATGTCTGTAGAGAAAACTTTAAAGTTTTGTTACAACGCATTTCATGGTGTCAGTTTTTGTGACGGTGTGCGCGAGCATCGTAAAAATTTACTCTCACCTTTTTTCCCTAACGCGCCAAAAGAATTATAACTTCAAAAAACTCGTTTATGAATATTTAATTCATAAATGAGTTATTCTTTTGTACGTGTTAATATATTCTTCCTCGTTACTTCGTGAATAAGGTGATCCATTTATGAATTTAACTCATTTATGAATATTGAATTCGTCAATGAGTTATTTTTTTATAAGTATTAATATATTATTATTCTGCCTCGTTGCTTCGTGAATAAGGTGATACATTATATAGAACACGAGAGCGCTCGAGTTCTAAATGGCACAACATTATCTTCTAATTAACATTTTTAATAAACACTACACACAAACAAAACTTTCAATTACGTCTTAGTAGTTTGTATTGTTAACGTTCACAAAATGAATGTGAATTATTCTTGAGACAATAATAGAACGTTTCTGAGAATTATTAAGGTAACTTACAGACAGTTTTTATTACACTGAAGCTTTGTATACACTAATGAATACGTGCGTTCCGGATACGAGTGCACCTGAAAATATTAAAGTCGACGTATTGCGATAAAATTTTAAATCACATTTATATAGTAGGGCAAGGTGTTTAGAAATTCTAATAACGTTTTTTAAAACCTGTGTCGTTTCCCAAACAGCATTGGGTAGCATTTACTGTATGACCTTCACCTTTTTCTTCCTAGAGGTGCCCCGTGACCATCTAGACCAGTGCAACAATAATAGGATTTTTGAGGATGATAATGAGGACCTATATCATTAAAGCAAGAGATGATATGCCCGTGAGCTCAATTATATTGGCACTTATGGCAGAGATCAGCGTACAAAGTACTACGGTATTTAGCAGAAGTTTCTCTGCTAAAAATACTCATAAATCATAGCTGTTTATTGTAACAAACATAATAAAATAAATAGAACATTTACTAACTTCCTGTGAATTAATACATAAGCATATGCGAATGGTGTCAGTACCAAATGATATTTTTAAATTATAGACAAACACGTTCGCAACCGCACCGAACACTAGGCTGCCGACGCCAGTACAAGACTTAAGACAAGTTTATAATGTAAAAGCAAATAAAGTTAAACGAGGTATCATACCATTCATTAGCTACAATTTAATATGAGACAAGGAAAACAATTTTGATCCAAACACCTTTGTCGATCTACCAACAATTTGTTAATTTAAATTAATACAAACACCTCTAGCAAGTTGTAAGTATATTCAAATAGCTATCTGTTAAAAAATACGTCTAGGGTATTGTCACTTCTGAGCACAAGAGACGAATATTTTTCAATCTTTAAACGTTGAAAATATATAATTTCGGTTATTGTAAAAAAGCGCACCGAAATCATATCGACTAGAACACATTTAAGCCATACAATGGTTACCAGAATTCGTAATAAAAGTATGTCCATATGTTCATACATAAAAGTGTAATTACCGTTTTTTTTTATAATCAGCCTGACAAGCTAGCAGACGGACCACCTGATGGTAAGTGGTTACCGTCGCCTATGGACATTTGCAACACCCGGGGGGTGGCCAATGCCTAGCCGGCTTAGAAGTTTATTTTTTTGTATATTTATTTTATGAACACGATAACTCATAATAGTCAATTTTAGAAATGCCAGGTCATAAATGTATTTATATATGAAAATGATATTTAATTTATAAATTCTCGGCAACATTTTTATGTTTTTAATATATGTATGTAACTTTAGTTACGATTTTTTAGCTTATTTAAAATCATGAGTAAGAAAAATAGTAAATTTAATGAGATAATAACAACCTCTAAATGGAATAACTAACTTATTTGTTAGATAAATTAATTGAGCGAAGATATTATAAATAGTCAGATGTCTCTGAAGAAAGCGATAATTTTAAT
Organism: Mysoria sejanus stolli; assembly: GCA_018245835.1. Taxonomy (NCBI): domain Eukaryota; kingdom Metazoa; phylum Arthropoda; class Insecta; order Lepidoptera; family Hesperiidae; genus Mysarbia; species Mysarbia sejanus. The sequence continues at coordinate 9,896 of DWEJ01002131.1, read as the reverse complement.
GCGGCGTGATCGGACAATACCGAGTGATAAATATCCTGACCTACATCTTCAATATTCGCTTATCGTTCCATACATGCATAGAATATTAATTAACAATATAAAATAATTCCTATATTGATGAAGACCAACATCTATCTTCACAGAATAGATTCCATACTGTCTGACGCAGGAGTTACATAGATGTCCTCTTTTCGCCTTGTAAATCGGCATGTGTGAATAAAAAATGTGTATTATTCATTTAAAATTGATTAATATTATGAATTGTATAAAGGTAAAGCAAAACAGGCAGGTAACAGTAAGTTTATTTGGTATAATAAGTTTTATATCACTTTGGCCAAGCGAATCGTAAAAATGTTATGAAAATTGATATTCTACTTTCGGCGCCATACTGTCTCATAACTCGAGTAATATAGTATAATATAAAATATTAACTCTTAGCACCACCTATAAAATATCACTATCATTATCGCTTACCGAATATTATTTCCATCTTAAAATACAGTAAAGGGATTAAATAAACCAAAGAAAAACAGTTGAATTATCCCGAACAATTTCTCGATCAAACGTTGGACTCTCAAGGGACATTAAATTAAAAGGAAGCCCGCGAAAGGTTGTAACGTAATTTTATTCAACAAAGAAAATAGAAAATGGTCAACCTAATACGTGAGAAGAAAACGAAATTGTTGTTATCTTGTTTTGTGAGTCAAATAAGAAAATAACACTATAGAAATTGTTATCAGCTTACCTAAATTCGCGTTAAATTGACATTTAAAACTATACATTTTCTCTTTTGATTTTATAAGTTTACAATCTTTTTATAAAAATAAGGAAAACGTTAGAAAAAACGATAAAATTTTTAGATAGTGACGTATACATTTGTAATGAGAACGTTATTATATGTATATATTACAATATTAGTGTTAATATAATATATACCTCAATGATAAACTATTAAGGAATAATGCGATAACTCAAGCCTTCCAACTTTAAACCAAGTAATTACTCAAAACATTTCACTTGCGTTATCTGGTAAACACGATCAACCTGATCGTGGTAAAGCGCAGCCTGCTTAGACTTGGCATTATTTCCGACGTGGTGACTATGGGGAAAACACATCTCTACATGGTCACAGTGGACTGGGACAGGCAGCTTATTATGATGAAGTATTTGAAAATGATAACTTATTAGCAAGCCGAGGACAGTGCGCGATGACCCTCTTTGGGAAGCCTATGTCCAGCAGTGGACTGAGAAAGGCCGATGAAGATGACGATGATGATTAACTTATATTTTAATATAAGAAACAGTAACCGTTTTCTAAGGCGCTTAAATAAGTTCAAAATGGTAGATCGGGTATAATTAGAGATGAAAAGTAATTGCTATAGTGGTGAAGTCATTCCGATAGTTTATTGATTTAGCAATGTCAACGAAACCTGAAGATAGCTTTAGTATCGGTTCCAGTTTCAATTACGATTCAGATGATCAGAGGTATTAAAGATGTTATTAACAAGCTTTTCTTTCAATTGAAGACGCAAAGTTATTACGCTTGAATGCTTGCAATAAAGTATGTATATTGTGATCTAAAAGAAAAATCATTCGTACACCGAAAGTAATTCTTTACAAATATAATAATAGAAAAGAGCCTGTGTGAGCGCATCATGGAACAACTAGCAAATATATAGGTCTTCTAAGGTGTATTTTTCAGATGTTGCTTAATAAATTAAGCGCCTTTAAACTACCCTTATTAAAAATATACACACGCGAATCAACAATAAAATCCAATATCTACATAAAAATGTAAATGTACAAGAACATGTGAGACAAATGAAAATTGAAACCGTTTATAGTCTTTCGAATGAAAAGACAACTCGACGCCTGAGATATTGCCCGTTGTAACATAAACTCGCATGATGGCAGTGAAATTCATAACGTGCTATCTCCAGCAGTATTAAATTTAACCAAAAGTTCTCGCATACCAGGACTTAGTAATCTGGAAATACCTAGCAAAGATTTTCCACTGTAGTAAAGGAATTACGAATTTTGCCCTGCCGAGGAAACTTGTTTTCACCGTACGTTACTTTAGAAAATTATACCCCTCTATGTATAACTATAACGTAACACGCATGAATACATGCGGTTGTATTTTCTACAAACCAATAATTAAATATTCATACATATATAATACATATTATACATAATAATATGTATTATAGATATGTATTATATTATGTACATGTTGATTGAACAATATATCAATCATGTTACCAAAACAAACTTTATCAGTTTTTAAAATCAAAATATTCAAAATGGCTTCCTACATTTAAAATCATTCCAAGGAACATATGCCTTATCCATTCCTACATAATTTTCTATATACGGCGTTTTATGGCGCATAAAGTAATATCTCCAAAGAAGATAAAATTGCTTTTGAGAAGTCCTATGCCTCTTTGCATTCTGTGTGCTTGGGTTGAAATACATTTAAAGCTATTCAATTTAATATATACTTTTCTGTAATTGAATAATAATATATGTTTACAATTACAAAATCATGTACTTTCAACTGAACAAAATTACAATAATTAACGTCATTTTTTAAATAGTATATTCATCGTCAGCTTGTTAATGTCCACTGCTGGACATAGCCCCCCCCCCCAATTGGCGCCACTCCATCCGGTCCTGGGCCTTCCGAATCCAGCAGCTTCCCGCTGTCTTGTTCAGGTCGTCGGAGCACCTGGTAGGAGGGCGACCTACGCTCCTCTTGCCGAGACGTGGTCGCCACTCGATGACCTTTCTTCCCCATCAGTTAATAGTATATTAATATGTCTCGATATCGGTATGTATATGTAGTACATAGTATGTAGTATGTATGTAGAATGTAGAAAGAAGAAGAAGAAGAAGAAGAACCGAAATGGTGCGATTAAGAACTGCGCGAAGTGGACACAAATATTTTGACACTGCAATAATGAAAAATGAAATAATGAAACTACAATAATATCGCTTATACATCAGAATAACACATAGGCTACTATTTATAAAGTTATTCTATGAATTTTCCAAACTATCAAGAACACGTATGTAAGATATGCAGAGCTGGCGTCCGCGTTGCGCTCCTTGATTTTTATTCCTAGCTCGCCCGCTCATCTTTTTTGTCTAGGTAAATTTACGCGGGAAAAACTTTGTGACAAACTGACTACAACATGAGCGAAGCCGCGAGTAGCCCTAGTTATTAATAAATTTATAATATTAATAACCTTATGTCCAATAGAATTCAAATTTTGGCGGTAATTCTGAAATATTCAAGTTAGAAATCATTGTAAATATTCAATTTCTAAATTATTAAAACGCTTTATCATCATCATAAGTTTTCGGCATTAACGAATGGAGGTACCTCATCGGAGATTACAGGTGTGATTTTACGTTCATAAATTATTCGATAAATTCTGTACCATAAAATACAAAGATGGTAAAGAACTACGAAAAGAATTAAAACGACAAAGAGCAATTAATTACCTTTATACCAAATGAAAAGATTTCTGGATGTTTGTGACACAAATCTCTTTATGGAGGGTATTTACGGCAATGTCACGATATATCATCGTTTCACGATATTCTGTTGTGATAATTTGAGAATGTTGAATGATGTCTACGAACCTCTTTAGTTACTATTTATTTAATTAAAATGTTAATTAATTAATTATTTTGACTACTTGAAACTAGCAACAATTTCATTTAGGCGAAATCACATTGTAGTACAGAAAGAATGGTTTAATTTTAAACTAAGTACTGTCGTGAGAAAATTGTAGATTTCTACTGATCGAAAAACAGTAGATAATAGAAAAGGAACTATATATTAGTAGTCAACAACCGGTAAAATACACACGCACATAGATTACATTTCGAAAATCGGCGATCAATATTACGATTAACGAACGAAAGCTCCATAGGTTGATGAGTATACGATGAGTTGGCGTAACTGCTATGATTGTGACGCAAACTTATTATTATTGGCAGCGATCAATCTTCCTTTACAAGGAATCACAAGTAATGGCTTCCAATTGCCACGTGTTGATTCCACTGTAGATCTTAGTTAGAGTTACGTGTAAAAGAAAACACGTTTATTGCTTTCGTAAAATATCATTTAGTTTGTAACTTGTATACATACATATATATGTGTAAGCTTCTAGTATGTGCAACATTATGTACGTGTTTAGAATAGTTTGTATAACATTACGTCGTTGTGTGTCTTTGTAATGTCCCTGTAATGTCTTTGTCATGTCTAAGTCTGGACGGCGCTGGCGAAGTTAGGAAAGTAAGCAAACGCATTTCCCCAACTTGCAGCCTGAAGTGGAATTCAGTTACAATGTCAAATAATCTTTGCTGCATTGCCAAGATAGCTTTACATATATTAAAAATGGATTTTTGAAATACTTCTTTAGTGAGTACTCAATTTAAATGTAATTACATACTATAAATTGTCATGACCTTGTATATTTGACACCGGCAAAAAAATTAAATTATTGTACCTGTTGAAACATATTAATGTTAATCACGTCACCATACCATTGTTTATTAGTAGTTAATTGTCTATTCAAATTTTCTGGACACTATAAAAATTGATTTGGTTTTAGGATATCCTTAGATAATAACGGGTAACAACGATTAAATAAGGCTCAAGAATTTTAACATGATAACATTTTAACATAATTGCTGAAAATCATCGTACATAAGGGTAACGAGCAATTACGAAAGATTATACAACTTTGAAAATATTAGAATGATCGCGAGTGAGACAAAATGTGGGTTGTAATGTATGTCAAACGTCAACAAAGATTTATTGTCATTAGATTAAGGGGGAATTAGTTCAAGCGAAGCTTTAATGTTCTCAGGTTAATATCGATGTTCCTGCTGAGAAACGTATATGTAATTTCTGTCTAGGAAAGCAAAACTGCGCAAGACTTGAATATTAAACGCTGAATATCTGCCAGAGAACAGACATTGTGAAAATTCAGTTCCATCGAGAAATGGAAATCCTACGCTTCACTTCCATTTTGTCATTAATATGATTTCGAATCCATATTTCTAGAAGCCGGATACTGTTACAATAGCTAAGACTTAAATGAAATTTTCAGAACTCGCCCAAATCGTTATTATAACAATGAATTCTATCTACAGATAAAATATTAACATCGCTAACTACACAGGTTTCTAGTCAGTTACACACGTCCACACAATATAATTCTTCGTTTTGGCATTATTTTCTAAAGCTTAATTTAAAGGAAGTCTAAAACAAAGGAACATTTAATATAAGAATTCTGCCAGTGCAATCGTGTTTTACAATCACAAGTAATAGATTGCGCAATGAAGTTTAATAGAATTATGATAGAATTCTATTAAATAATTACAAGCAAATATTACTTGTAATTTTTGTACTTTGCTGTATTTCTACTTGTGTCCCCTTATATTATCTATTGACCTTTATACCTTCATAATTTTTACGGAAATATGGTTATGTTACACAGACGTTGTAGTTAAGTATTACGTTAAGACTACGGCAAACTAAATATATTTTAAAGAGATTCGACTAGACCTATTTTGATTGAACAAAAAAACTCAAAAGTACCACTGCAGTGTGACGTAGATGGACTAGCAATTTCCAGGTGTCGAGCATTCGGAAATGGAACGCTAGATAATTATCAGAACGCAATGCTCTGGGACATTGGGTTTCCTAAATGTTTGTTCATCGAACCGAAATCCATAACACGACCAGGACTACGTGTCACATGGAGGGAAATGAGAACGCCACTATGACATTCCAATGTTATGACAAGTTGAATTGGTTAGCAAACTTGTTTTACGTCCAATAATGACGGGTGTGTAAAATGAGCAAGTCATATCATTTAACTTTATGGAAATTGGTGTATTATTTCACTTTGTAGCGATCTGATAAAAATGTTATATACACCTGGTTGTTTTAAATAAACTGGTTGTATCACAAGTATTGAAATTCAGTATAAATATTTCTTTGAAAATATGTAGTTGGCAATAACAGCTGAACATTTTTTAAGAAAGAGATATTTCTCGTTTTTCAACGACTAAACATAATAAAGTGAAATACCGAATAAATATACGTAACTTACAATGAACAAAAGTTATATTTGCATACTCGTATTTCATTTGGGATACAGTTGTTACAGATGATAAATAGACAATTTCTTATTCGCTAATTCTAAATACTAATTAACTAATAAACTTGAGATTTATTGTTAGTATACTACATACAACATATCAGCTTAATAATAAATTTGAAAACTTTATACTTTATTTAAAACTTTATAAGTCTTTAATAACGACTTAACTTTGTTACACATTATTTGTTATTATACTTTAACTGTTAAAAATTCAAATATACAGTATCGATAATATTGTCTGGTTATACAATTTTTATAAATTAAAATCTGTTAATCAAAATAAATATTGATAAAAGGCTTAATATACTTTTCAATAAACAAGTTTTAAAGCTTTTATTTTATTAACATTTTGCGTTAACAAAAAAACTTTATATCAGAACTAAATGCCCTAAAATAACAATGTTGGCTATTACCCCATTAAAAATATAATTAATGGCTCCCAAAAGGTTCGAACGACGTCAATCAAGCAAACGTCGAAATTCGGACTAGTCACGGCCTGAAATTAAAATATTTTCGAACGTTACAAGACTATCAAATAAGATAAAGATTAAATACTACGTGCTATTTGAAAACGTGATATTTTCTTCATTTCGTGACAAAGTCGAAAATACACCATTGCCTTGGCTAACTTTTTTAAAATTCTTAGAACAGCCTTTTTGGACTCTAGAAATCATGAACCTTGGGATTACTTGGGACACTCGAATGACTATAAGAAAAAATAATGGGTAAACACAGCACATATTTTAAAGCATATTTATTAGGCGATAAGTACAAACAAATATTTCCTCTATTTATTGCTTCAACAACATTTATTCTTAAGTTTCTATCTTCTACAAACACAGAAGAAAGTTAATTTTAATAAGGATTTGTATTAAATTGTACTACATCTGTGAAAAAATAGACTTTATATTTATTTGATGATCTTAACTGCATTATAAACTTAAATATTACATAGTTTATTATTCTATAGCAGTCTTCACGAAGTTATGTCCATTTTTCAAACTGAGACATTGCAAGGGTGCCAGGCGTTGGTGTTTTGCAATTTAAATGGTGACATTTCTTCACCAACCCGTACTTATTAATTTTGAATTCTAAAGTTTCTGTTTCTTCGTTAACTCTTCGATCTTATTAAAATTTATTCACAAAGCTAGTCAAGGAATTGCTATGTACATATATATGAACCAGCCTGTAGCTTACCGCACAAGAAAGCTCACATTCTGTAAACTTTTCATTAGATAAGACGCAAGCTAACACTAAAAAAAATAAAAACGTTGAAACAATATTGTGGCATCGATTTTTACACTTGAACGTGTTATTTCCTTTGTTCTAGAAAGCAACAATAACAGTTTGTTCCATTTAAACGCACAATAGTCGCCGCAGAGATATGAACAGCGCGTGAACAACACGAGGCGGGAACGGGCGGGAACGGGCGGGAACGGGCGGAAACGGGTGCCAGCAGGGGATTCACTTCCCTTACAGTACACACGATGCAACTGGCGACTGCTACAATAAGAACATCACACTTGCTTAGTCACCAACCACATTTTCTATTGTTAGTATTAAATTCCTTTAATAATCAAATGAACGCAACATCACGCATATAATGTCCAAAGAGGCAGACAAACAAGTCGTCGCAATCGTAGAACAAAGACGGATCTGATATTTTCTAAACTTTTCAGGAGAGCGCTTTGAAGATTTGTTTTTACGTTAAATAAACAAACAAATCCGTTGATGTTTAACTCTGTACCTCCGTTGTATAATACAGTATTAGGAAAACGTGTATGTTTTATAATAGAGTTAAGTAAGTTAAGTATTTCAAGTCAAAGTTAAGTATTTCAAGTCAAAATACGTCAAAAATGATTTTTCTGAAAAAAACAAATCCGTCTTTGTTCTACGAATGCGACGAAGTGTAGTACACTCCCACGTTTCGCCGGTTGCGCTTACGTCTCATCGTGGAATAGATGGTCAGCCTATTGGCATACACTGGGCAGAAACTTCAAGTTCGTATAATCCTTTAGTACCCGATTCGGGACTTGGACCCAGTTCATCTCGAACGGCACTCGCACTAGCAACCACTCGACTGACTCGGCAAACACAATCAAATAAAAATTTATCATTTCACATATCCAAAGAAGTTGAATTTCTATTCCATAAGAAATAACATGACTGATGAAAACTGAAAGTACTATACTCCTCAGTCTACTTATTTGGCGAAGTTTAGAAGTTATGTTATGGTAATGCATATGTACATATGGTCGGGTTTAATTGATCTTTTAGACTTCAAAACTTATCTCCTTAGTCTCATAATAGTTGTCGTAGATACAGAAACAGCGTAACATACTTGGAACGTTTTCCACATAGAAACGTGTGACTTTTACGCCAGTGTGGTATTTTTATGACATAAATCCTAGATTATCAACTACCTTTCATTTTATGTATTAAACGCAGAATCTTATATAAACTGAGTCCGAAATGAAGGTTTAGTTTTACTTCGTTATTTCATTCGTTCGATATTTCTTAAGTTCAATTGCAACAGAAAGATTTTTTTATTACTTTCAACGTAAAGATGTTCGCTCCATATAATCGCCACGTCCCGTAGCATTTGAATAAGGAATAAAATAAATTTTAAAGAAAAAACTGCATGTTAAAAAGTTTAAATAAAAGAAGAAGACACTCATAAATATGTAGTTTTAATTGATATCTCGTGGTTCAATCAACTATTTACTTTGTTTTAGCAGACTACTTTGTTCTATTTAAATGGAACAAGATTTGTCCCTTACAATAATTAACGAGCCAACTATTGTGTAACATTTAAACTTACTTAGGTACTTAGAACAGAATTAAAGCATGAGGTATAAGTATAACACAGAATTTATATTTGTAATATTTACAACAAAATCAGTATAAAACCTCGGTGTTACCAATATAAAACGGTTAAACATTATTTAAGTATTTCGTTCTCAAAATACAAGCAACAGCTGGTTCTATTGCCAACGGATTACTAAAATAACGGAGTGTCGTAATGTGGCTGAAGACAGGACGTCGATACCAAGTTTAGCTGGGCCGTATGTAGTTCATTGTAAACGAATATTAAAATAGTTAAGAGAGCTGACGTATTACGCAAGGTAGATGGAAGTTCCGTCACAGAACGTGATTCTCTTTGTGATTAAACAGAACATTAGTAATGGTAGGTGCTAGTCCAAGATGTTACTGGTCTTCATTAATCATTTGTTCCTAATGCTCGTGCAGCGTATATCGTCGTGAAACAGTATATTAATGACTATTAATTACAAGTATTAATAATACCTACTCTATAGTATTATTAGAACTCGGATGCCCTAACCCTAATTAAGATTTTAGACGTTTGATCTTAATTCACATGCAATATTTATATGTTAATTGGAAAGTAAAAATACAAAATTTATCGTGTGTTTTTGATATCAGGATACCATAAGACAACATTGACCGTTTTTATAGATTCATATTCATCTAAAGAAACTACTCTACGTAATTTACAACTGGCAACTAATGTCATAACTTACAGGAAACTTTCCGAAATCCTATAAAGCGATAAATTCATCGTGACAAGTACGAGCACAGTGGCGCAGTGGAATCGTGCTGGGGCCATAACCCAGAGGTCCGTGGATCGAAACCACGGTCTTCTAAATCGAACACACATTTTTTACGTGTGTGATTTCACATATTTTGTGT